>PITA01012788.1:0-60289 GCA_004023965.1 Spilogale gracilis | reverse complement strand
TGTTCCCTCTCTGGCTGTGTTTCTCTCTGTCAATAAATAAATAAAATCTTAAAAAAAAATTAAAAGAACAAAAACTGCGAGAGTGAATTTTAAAGATTTTTTTTTTTTAAGAGTTTATTTATTTGACAGAGAGAAACACAGCCAGAGAGGGAACACAAGCAAGGGGAGTGAGAGAGGGAGAAGCAGGCCTCCCGCCGAGCAGGGAGCCCGATGTGGGGCTCGATCACGGGTCTCCAGGATCATGACCTGAGCCGAAGGCAGTCGCTTAACCAACTGAGCCACCCAGGCGCCCCTGAATTTTTAAGTTTAAAGTGGAAACTTTAAAAGTAAAAATAGAAAAAAGTTAAAAAAGCAAATAAGGTGAAAAACTGTATCAATAAAGTGTTCAGCTTTTGGGACTGTACCAGGAGTTTAATAAATTGCCTTTCCCCCTGGTGTTGGGGTTTTACAGTTTGGGTGTTGTCCTCTTGTGCTTCTGGCTTGCCTTCTGGGGGCGGGGCCTGCCGCACTGTTTTCAATCCCTTCTATCTGGGCTGCATCTCTCCGCCCCCTTCCTAGGGACTGGAGTCTATTGTAACCAGGTTGTCAGGGTTCAGTTCTCGAGGGGGGGGGGGTGTTCTTTTACGGCCTTTTGCAGCTTTTTGCCAGTGCTCCTTGTCCCCCACGGTGATCCAGAAGTGCGAAATATCACATTTCAGGCTGATTTCATGGGTGCTCACAGCGTTCCTGTAGTGTTTTTTGCTGGAATTGGGCTCACTTCAGTGGACTCCCCGAAATGGGGTCACCTGGCCTTCTGCCATCTTCAGCTCCACACCCAGTGTGGAGCCCAGCGTGGGGTGCTTGATCCCATGACCCTGAGATTGATCATGATGCAAGCTGAAATCAACAGTCAGATGTTCAACTGACTGAGCCACCCAGGCACCCCTGGATATTGAGACTTCTCAACTATCAAAGAACAAAGTCGCAGGGACAAGCAGCAGAACATATCTTGGTCACTGTTTCAGAACATATACTTTATACCGTGGGACAGAAATTCAACCTCACAAGAGGTTGTTTCCCAGCAGTCTTCAGTAAGCCATTTGACTATTCTCTGGGGCTGCAGGTCTTTGCCCCATTGGCCCTAGCTTACTTAGCTCCCCTGATGAAAGGCAGTATGTGGAATACTAAATGATGGCTATGGTTCGGTAAGTTCATGGATGATGATAAATGAAAATGTTATTAGCTAATACATGTAGCACTAACAAGGCTAGGCACTGTTATATGTATTCATTTAATCCTCACAGTCCCAAATGACAAACATGAGATAGAGAGGTTAAATAATTTGCCCAAGGCCACAGACTACTTAAAATGATGGAGTTAAAAATTTCTATCCAGACATTCTGGCTCTGGAGTCTATCTTCTTAACCACCATGTTTCTCAAAATGAATGTACAATCAAATTTACAATCAAATTTAGAATAATGAGAAGGGGGAGGAATGTCTTTAGTTTCATAATAATCTAAATTTTATTTAACATTTCTTTGTAAATATTTTAGTTTTGACATTCATGGAAACAATCCATATCTTGAATATGTGTCTTTTCCAGTGAGGAAAATCCCCATGTTCTCAGTGATGGAAGGAGTCTCATCTGTTAGTAAGTGTGTAGTTAGTCCCCCCAGAGCATGGAGCAGGGCTCAGTAGTAAGCCAACATCAGCTTCTCAAAAGAATAGGCACTGTCTGGGGGACCTGGATGGCTCAGTTGTTAAGTGTCTGCCTTCAGCTAAGGTCATGATTCCAAGTTCTAGAACAGAACCTCACATAGAGCCCCACATGGAGCTCTGTGGGAAGCCTGTTCTTCCTCTCCCATTCCCCTGCTTGTGTTTCCTCTCTCGTTGTGCCTCTGTCAAAAATAAATAAATAAAAGCTTAAGAAAAAAAAAAAGAATAAGCATTGCAATCAGCACTACTTGACTCCAAGATCTTAAGGATCTGATGTGGTTCTTTCATGGAATTATGCTGGTGTGTATGTATATAGTATCCTCATTTGCTAAGGGACTTTATCTATCTATCTATCTATCTATCTATCTATCTATCTATCTATCTATCTATTTACCAAGGGTCTTTCTTTCTTTCTTTCTTTCTTTCTTTCTTTCTTTCTTTCTTTCTTTCTTTCTTTTTAAAAAAGATTTTATTTATTTATTTGACAGAGAGAAACACGGCGAGAAGGGAACACAAGCGAGAGAGGGGAGTGAGAGAGGAAGAAGCAGGCTTCCCGCTGAGCAGGGAGCCCAATGTGGGGCTCGATCCCGGGTCTCCAGGACCATGACCTGAGCCGAAGGCAGTTGCTTAACCAACTGAGCCACCCAGGCACCCCAGGACTTTATTTTTAAAAAATATTTTACTTATTTGACAGAGAGAAACACAGCTAGAGAGGTAACACAGCAGGGGGAGTGAGTGAGGGAGAAGCAGTCTTCCGCTGAGCAGGGAGCCCGATGTGGGGCTTGATGTGGGGCTCAATGCAGGGCTCGAAACGGGGCTCAATCCCAGGACTCTGGGATCATGACCCGAGCTGAAGGCAGACACTTAACGACTAAGCCACCCAGGTGCCCCTACCAAGGGACTTTAAACACACTGGATCTGCTGGGTCATAAAACCCAACTGGTGACCATTCTCTTTTCCTTGGCCCATCAAAGTCAGTAGCCATATGAGCTACTTGGTAAACAGGTCAGCACAGCATAACCAAATGTGGTAGTTTACCTCCAATATCAAGAGATTAAATTCTCAGGATTTTTCTCAGTGGTGGCAAGTGAACAGTGCAATAGTTTATCTTTCAGTGTAGATAACTACCATGCTCCTGGCTACTGCTCTGGCTTCCTAAAAACTTCATGGAGGTGGAAGGACCCCTAATCTCCATAGGGATTTATCTCCTAGCCTCTAGAACACATGTGTTTTATCAAGGCATCTAGACACCTGCTACTTCGAATTAGGCCCAAAAAACATGATGTTATCACATGTACAATGGTGTTCTGGGAAATGAGATGACTTAAGTCTACTGATGAGTTTTCAGCAGAGCTGGAGAGGTGATATAACCCAGATACAGGACAGTAAAATGGACTATTGACCCTAGCAGGTGAAAGTCATCTGCTTGTCATGTTTTCTGCTCATAGGGTTAGAGAAGAAAGCATCTTCCAGGTCACTGCCCCAGGTGCTGGGGCAGGTGATGACCTGCTTCATGAAGAGATTATATCTGAAATAACAGCTGCAGGTCAAGTCCTGTACAGGGCAAACAAATACTTTAAATGTGGGTAAGATAGAGATCAATGAGCACTCCTGAATTACTCAAGTCTTTGACAGTGGCAGTGATATCTAGCATGTCCTCAGGGATGCATTTTCTGCTTTTGAATTATGATTTTGTTGTGGAAGGACAGTTCTAGGGGCTTTCTTTTGCTCTTCTTACTACAACATCTTTAAACCTAGAGGTCAGTGTGGAGGTTCCGCCAGTTGCCAAGTATGTCTATTACAATTGTGCCTGCCAGAACTGGGAAATGACCACAGGGTGAATATGTGAGATAGATCTGGGCCAATTCCTTTTAAATTACTTGATTCCCCAGCTACATATAGAAGAATGAAACTAGACCATTCTCTTACACCACACACAAAGATAAACTCAAAATGGACGAAAGACCTCAACATGAAGCAGGAATCTATCAAAATCCTAGAGAAGAAGATAGGCAGTAACCTCTTTGACATCGGCCACAGCAACTTCTTTCAAGATGTGTCTCCAAAGGCAAAGGAAACAAAAGCGAAAATGAACTTTTGGGACTTCATCAAAATAAAAGCTTCTGGGGCGCCTGGGTGGCTCAGTTGGTTGAGCAACTGCCTTCAGCTCAGGTCATGATCCCAGAGACCCAGGATCGAGCCCCTCATCAAGCTGCCTGCTCAGCGGGAAGCCTGCTTTTCCCTCTCTCACTCCCCTTGCTTGTGTTCCCTCTCTCGCTGCATTTCTCTCTGTCAAATAAATAAATAAAATCTTAAAAAAATAAATAAAAATAAAAACTTCTGCACAGGAAAGGAAGCAGTCAATAAAACAAAGAGGCAACCCACAGAATGGGAGAGGATATTTGCAAATGACACTACAAACAAAGGGCTGATATCCAAGATCTATAAAGAACTACTCAAACTCAACACCCAAAAAGATGATGATCACGTCAAAAAATGGGCAGGAGACATCAAGAGGCACTTCTCCATAGAGGACATACAAATGCCTAACAGACACATGAAAAAATGTTCATCATCACTAGCTACCAGGGAAATTCAAATCAAAACCACACTGAGATACCACCTTACACCAGTCAGAATGGCCAAAATTAACAAGTCAGGAAACAGCAAGTGTTGGAGAGGCTACGGAGAAAGGGGAACTCTTACACTGTTGGTGGGAATGTAAGTTGGTGCACCCACTTTGGAAAACAGTGGGAGATTCTTTAAAAAATTAAAAATAGAGCTACCCTATGACCCTGCAATTGCACTACTGGGCATTTACCCCAAAGATACAGATGTAGTGAAAAGAAGGGCCATTATGTACCCCAATGTTCATAGCAGCAATGGCCACAATCGCCAACCTGTGGAAAGAGCCAAGGTGCCCTTCAACAGATGAATGGATAAAGAAGATGTGATACATATATACAATGGAATACTATGCCTCCATTAGAAAGGATGAATATCCAACTTTTGTAGCAACATGGACTGGATTGGACGAGATTATGCTGAGTGAAATAAGCCAAGTAGAGAAAGTCAAGTATCACATGATTTCACTTACTTGTGGTGCATAAGGAGTAATATAGGGGACAGTAGGAGAAAGAAAGGAAATGGGAAGTAGGGTAAATCAGGGAAGGAAACGAAACATAAAAGACTTTGGACTCAGAAAACAAACTGAGGGTCTTGGAGGGGAGGGGTGGGGGTGGGGGAGATGGGTGAGCCTGGTGGTGGGTACTGAGGGCACGTATTGCATGGAGCACTGGGTGTGGGGCATAAACAGTGAATCTTGGAACATTGAAAATAAATTAATTTAAAAAAAGATAATTTTATGTAAGTAAAAAAAATTACCTGATCCCCTTATATTATTTTGTGAGATATGCCATAACAAGTACCACAAACTGGGTGGCTTGAGCACCACAAATTGGGCTAGAAACCCGAGATCAAGCTATTGGTGGGTTTGGTGCCTCCTGAGGGGTTATGAGGGAGAATCTGTTCTAGGCTTCTCCCCTAGTTTCCAACTGAGCCTCCCCGGTGCCTGTTTGTTGAGCTTCTGCTGCATGGAGCTAATCTCTGGCTCCATCTGTACATGGCATTCTCCTGTTTTTGTGTCTCTGTGTCCAAATTTTTCCTTTTACATATGACCTGTAGGGGCCTACCCTACTCCAGTATGACCTATTTTAATGCAATTACCTCTGCTGTGGCCTTATTTCCAAATAAGATCACATTCTGTGGTATTAGGGGTTAGGACTCCAACACATACATTTGGGAGGATGCAATTGAACCTGTAACACCCCATAAACCTCTATTCTACCTAGTGGACCACAAAGACCTTTTAGATGCCTCAGGATTACTGCTAGCATAGGGCTGGTTTCTAAGTACTCCCTAAAGGCCTGGATATTTCCACTTCCATAAGCATAAGAACATGGATAAATGGCTTAGTGTTCCTTTGGGGAAGACTAAAAGATTTACAATTACAGTTATGGTGATATTGTTGGGTGTTCCTCCAGGGTACTAAGCACCCCTTTATTCAGGGCCTTGGGTCTAAGAATTTAGTGAGAGTTCATAACTCTCCATTTTGGTGACTCAAAACAGGCCTCTTTTGCCAGATTTGCAGTCTTGCTTTGGGTTATACAAACCAAATAGGACCATCAAGCCGACTCTGTTGCCTTGGTGCCCCTTACCCTCTGCCACTTCAGGATCCCATCATCCTCACTGATATCGGGGATTCCATCTCAACAGCAGCATCTCTGAGCTTCATTCCCAGCCTATGGAGGATATAAACTCAAATATTTTTCCAGATAAGGTGTTCCCCTTATCTGTGTACTTTTCAAATCCTTGGTGAAAGGAATATCCTCTGAGCAATTCTGGAGGGCAAAATTAGATGAGTAAGTCACATGTACGATAAATCTACATCAACATTTCTATCTTCATGTTTTTGGGTTCATCTCCTAATGCTATACCTAAGGAATGTTTGGCATTTCAGTTTGAGGGTAGACCAGTGTTCAGTCCAGGCTTCATTTAACCAGCCAGCTAAGAAGCACTCTCAGCTTCTAAGACCAACAAAATGAATCCAGTATCTCTAGAATTTTCATATTAATAAATTCAACCCAAGTGAAAATAATGTTCTTTTCTTCCTTGCCTAATTTAAACTTTTAAAATCCAGGCTTCGGGCGCCTGGGTGGCTCAGTTGGTTAAGCGACTGCCTTCGGCTCAGGTCATGATCCCGGAGACCCGGGATCGAGTCCCATATCGGGCTCCCTGCTCGGCAGGAGGCCTGCTTCTCCCTCTCTCACTCCCCCTGCTTGTGTTCCCTCTCTGGCTGTGTTTCTCTCTGTCAAATAAAATCTTTAAAAAAAAAAAAATCCAGGCTTCTGCTGATTCAAATTAACAAAATTTACAGTTCTTCTGTAAGACTTCTCTCAGACCACACTTTGTGTTTGCTTCTGAAAGCATCTTGGGATCGGACTCTAGTTACAGATCTGGTGGAATATGGAGTAGTGGTGGGACACAAGTCCTAGCATTCCAAGGCAAGTACCCGAGGGTCTCCAAGTAAGACAGGACAAGCCATATCAGTGAGGGGAAGAAAGGCTGTTTTTGCTGGTGAGAAGGTAAGTGGAATTTGGATTCAGAACACTGGAGTTTATCCAAATCTACTCAGATGTCCCCATTTCTCATTTCAGGGTCCCACTCTCTCCCAAACAATGCTGTAATTTCCACATAAGAGACATGATAAGGCTATGAATTTAACTTATGTTGCAATTCTATAACCCAGAACCTCCTTCTGATTTTCTTGTAGATCAGCCTTGCAGTTGCAAGAGATGAAATTCTTCTGGGGCTCTCCTATATACTTGGCTTGAGCTGAAAACTTAAAGCTCTCGAGCCTTTGGTTTTCTTTCCTCTACTTTTTAAATATTCTTATTTGAGACCGCGTTAACACAAGTGCACTCGTGTGTGTGTGTGTGTGTGTGTGTGTGTGTGTGTGTGTGTGTAATGGAGGGGCAGTGGGAGAGGGAGAGAATCCCAAGCAGACTCTGCAGCAGAGCACAGAGCCCAACGTGGGGCTCAGTCTCAAGATCCTGAGATCTTGACCCCAGCTAATACCAAGAGTCGGATACATAACCGACTGAGCCACCTAGGTGCCCCTCTTTCCTTTACTTGTTTAGCATAACCACACCATCTAGGTCCTCACTTCCTACATGGTGATCCATAGGGGCAGCCTTTTGGTCTGCCAAAATTCTCCAAAAGACACTTTATTTCAAGTGACCACAAATGTAAGTAATCTTTGTCTACTGTTTCTGAATGGCAATTTTATCCTCATTTTCTTCAAATCCAACAGAGTCACAACTAATCTAAGAGTCCCATCTTTGCGGGCCTACTGTCTATAACACTTTTGGAACCAAACACTGTTAACACGTTTAGTATTTGTAGGGAAAAAAACCTTCCTACCTATTTTAAGTAGAAAAATTATTCAATACAAGTAAATTAGGTGTGTGTAAGAACTTTCCAGAGCAAGTGGGTTCTAGGCTGGACTTGCAGGAAAAACTGATTGGTCTACCCTGGTAGCTGTTTCCTCTGTGACCATCAACATCAGGACGTTACCACAGGCTGACTCAAGTACACACATCACTGTTATTTATGGATCAGGAAGCCCTTCCTTCAAAAAACTATGGATGGATATTGGAATACTGTTGAAGAGAAACCCAAGGTCTCTATATCCTTGCAGTAGCAATCAGTTAAAGTAGCTGAAGATGACCCCTCAATCACTTCTTCCTCCACATCTTGTTTGCATATTTAGTTAGCAAAACTTAAATCATATTCATAACCTTGGTTTAAGGAAGTTTAAGACCTGTAGTTTTTAGCTTTTTTTCAGCCTCTGGAGTACAAGAAAGTATATCAGGAAGGGTCAGAATGAATAAGTACCCATTTACTAGATCCATGAGTTTCTTTACATTAGCCCATCCAAGTAGGACTGGTGACCAGACACACACTCCCTCAGTTTTAACCCCTTGGAAAGTTGACTGCAAACATCCCATCTGTCTGGCTTTGAAGATTACCTCTCTTCCTGGCCTCAGAGAAACTTAAAATTTCCTTGTCTTCAGAGTTGCTTTGCTAATCTACATAATTTTATCCCCAGCTATACAGGTCTCTAAGCTTGTGTGTGTGCATGAGTATTTTAATCAGACTAAGGATGTTCCATCAAAGAGCCTTTGTAATCTGTTCGTGATGTCTGGTATGTTCTTCCCCTAGATATTCACTTGGTGCTTTCTCATTCCCCTTAGGACTCTGATAAAATTACTTTTATCAAAGGCCTATACTACCATCTGAAGGAGCACCATCTACCATTCTCTCTGCTTTTTCTTCTTATCCTCATCCAGATTATAGATCTGATTGTCTTTCCCCACTAGCCTGTAAGTTCCATGGGGACAATAATTTTGTGTTTTCTTCATTTCTGCATTCCACACTTGAAATGTGGTAGGCATTTCAAAATGAATGAATGCTGTAGAAAAAGGAAGATAAATTTTCCCAATTTTCTAAAGGGAGAACTTTTCCAATGCGTTACTCATATTCTCCTCCAGGTGGCGCCAAAGGCCCTTTTCATCAGCTAATGTCTAGGCTTCACAATAGGAGTGTTGCAAAGATTAAGTTTAGTTTTTTCATGGCCTCTGGTCTAGAGTACTGGGCTTTAGATGACACCCATAATCTTCCTTAACTTATTTCTCCTTATTCCTGCAGGAGGAAAAAAACATGGGTCTTCACCAAAAGCATTTCAGTACACCATGTCACTTAATCTTTACGACCCCATAGTTAAGCATTGTTTTCCCCATGCTGGCTAAGTGAAAGCAGAGGCAACTGCCCAAGTCTCACAGTGGGAAGAAGTAGAGTCTAGATAACAACACAGGTTTGGCGGCCAACTCTTGTCCTTCCAAAAGACTTCTTTGATTTTATCCAAGTTAACTGCTGTCCTGGTGAGGCTTTAAGAGAACTGCAATCTTGAGTTGATGATTTGCATTTCAGGGATTCCCAAACTGCCTCATCTGCTCCGTTTTCCAACAGGTTCCCTTTTTCACACAAGGACGCTACGGTACTTTCTTCCACAGACCCGAAGTCCATTAAGAGCATTTCCTGTCCCACGTGTAGGGAAATGTGCTCAGTCTAGCTGCAGTGCCCAAGAGACAGGGATCTTCCAAGTTGTTGTCCAGACTCATCCTCCTCATTGTGGTAAAGCACAGGTCAGGAAGACAAGGAGCAGGTGCATCTGTGAAAGGAAACAGAAAGCCATCTGGTCCTCAGGGAAAGGATGTTTGCAACTCTTCCTCTGGGCCCAGGGCTAAGGTGCTAGAGAAGTTTGCCCCTTCAGTACTGTTTAAGAGGGGGAAATCAGGGGCATGAGAGAGAAACTGATTTACAGTCACAAAGTTACTGCCAGATTTAAATTCTTACATCAGGTTTCATGAATCTTTTAGTTTTTCTGCTACACTATGTATGAGCTTTTTAACTTAGCTCAATTCTGATGAATTTGTAAGAGCATATAAAATTAAAGGTTGAGATTCTGATGGCATGTCTCCTCTCTCCTTTCACTACAAATTTTAGTCAGATTCCTTAGGCCCTCTTACTTAAACTACATTGGCAAAACAGAGAAAGATTTTTGGAACAGGGAATGTATACCAGAGAATATAACAAATACTTGAGTCACTGGTTGGTGATTATACAAGTAAGGATACTCTGTCCCCAACTTGTAACCCTGCACCATTCACTAGGATCTTTCTGAAGAGCCACTGGAACATCCATCACCCCCTTCCCTCCAATGAGGCACATTTCTACTAGTGACTACAATTTGAAGAAATAAAGTTTTAATAGCAAAACTGCACAGCTGCCTCTAGAGGGCAAACAAGGTTCATTTTAACCTACAGCTTCTCCATATGGCTGACTCAGCTAATTCTCTAGTCTTGATAGCGCAGTCCAATACAAGCTACCTTTGCTTCCTGTTGGCTAGGAGTCGGGTTTATAGAGGACTCCACCGCAGTCTAATTAGAATACAGTCCTTTCCTGGGATTGGGAAAACTCTGGTCTCCAGACTGTTAAAGATGTAAGTGGTCTAGTCAAACACTTGGCTCTGTAGGACTATCCAAGCCAAGGAAAATGAGATTGAGTTGAATTACGACAGAAATCTTTATTAAAATGTGTCCTTCAGTAATATGTTAGCATACATACAATATACACACATACATCTGTACACTCTTTGACACACCTCACAGATTGCCACCATCGGTTTAACCAATAAATTAAAACGAAAAAAAGGAGGGAGAGGTTAGGGGTAGGACTAAGGGCAAAAATCTCCATGTTTTTGTCTGGTAAGAAATTGCAAATTTCTCAGAATTTCCCTGGGGAAACCTGTGACCAGAGAATCTTTGAAATAAAATACATAAATCCCCGCCTCCCCAAAAAAAGATTCCAAAAGATGCAGTTACAAGTGTGCTTCTCAGAATAGGAGCATTCATTCCACTTCATACTCTGGCTTCTGCACCTTCTGGCTTCAAGACAGTCTTCCCCTCGGCTGGGGCAGAGAGGTTCATATGGGCACTTGGGCTCGGTGCACCTTGGGCTCTGGGAGTTGAGGGGCAGGCTGTTGTATGGGAGCGAGGGGAGCCACACTCATCTGAGGTGATGTCTGGCACATCATCTGACTGTGTATCAGAGCTCTCCAGGTCACTGCGGATGCTCTCAGGCTGGGCCAGGCTGATGTCCCAAGCTTTGCTGGCCAGGCAGTCTTTCTGTTCACAGTTTTGGTGTTGGCAGGAGGGATCCTCTTCATTATTGCCACTGCCGCCACGACCACTACCTTCTTCTTCATTCTCTGCCATCTGAGCATGAACATGGAGCGAGTCCTCTGTGCTGCTTCCACTCACCAGCTGATAGTGGCTTGGTTTGGCTTCAATGTCCACTTGGATTTCCATATTGTTGCATTCTCTGTGGAGACAAAATCCACTTTGCTGAGTCAGGTATGGGTCATGCTATACCTGTTGGTGCAAGCAGTTTGTGGGTTCAGGATTAGGAAGTCCAAAACACAGGTAAACTGTAGACTAAAGCTCACTCTCAGCAAAAATAAAAATTTAACCTAACTCTCAAATAAGATGAAGAACTAGATCCCTTTTGATCATTAAGAACACACACACACCCCTACCAATTTCTTTATACAACTGAAAAAGTGCTTTCAAAATTCAACTAAGGGTCAGACCCTCATGCTATATTACTCAAAATATGAAAGTGAAAGAAGATTCGTAATGTTTTACTACTGTGTCACAATTAGAAGAAACCAGAACCTCTCCAGGAGGGAGTGCTACAATCACACCCTATCTGTTACACTAGCTTCTCAAAAATAAAGAGAACTAGGCGACAGGAGTCACATCAGTCAAAGGGCGACATGAGAGCAAAAGCCACAGACCCAGACATCAGTGAACAGCAATCTAGTTCCTTAAGTTTCATAAGAATAATTATGCAATAGCCAAAAAGACCCAAAAAATGAAGAGAAGGAAGAAAAGTAAGAAAGAAAGAAACTCCTAAAAATCAGGTGCTAACAAGAAGAATCAGTCAAGAGATCCCAAACACTCCTATACTAATAAGAACTTGCCCAGTGAACTCAGGACACACACTATATTTCCCATTTGAAGGTACACACAGCCCTAACATGAGGCATTGAGCTTCTGAAGGCCTAGGACCCGACCACAAACTGTAACCTCTCCTGGGCATCTCTGACTGTTCACATACCTGTCCTGTGGGTTGTAGGAACTGATTATGGAACCGGCCATAGCACGAGTACTTGCGTTGTCACTAATTGCACCAAGACTGGCTGTGTCTTTGGGGAAAATTTCCTTTTGGACATCGGCTTGGACTTCTAACCTGTAGTAAAGAGGGGACGTTCAAGTTAATACGAGACCTGGGTACTCCGAGATAGTCTGCTTCCTGGCACACATCTCTTCTATTATTCTCTTGAAAATTGAGTTGATCTGATCTTCTCCAATTGTCAAATAGCTCAAATAGATGCCCACACAGTTTCTCTCTTGAATATCTACTGAAATCGTCCCCTCCTTTCTATCCCCATTGCAAAAACTACTTAACTTTAGGGGCTGAACATCTCCTGCCTGGAAAATTGCAATTGGGTTCTCTCTCCAGCAGCCCTAAGTCCAAGTTCAACACCTTCTAGATCAATGCCAATGTGGACAAAGCCCCGATCACCTTAACAGTCCTCTCCTGGCTTCCTGATCTGCCTCCAACTCTCTCTCCAGTTCCATCTTTCACTATAGGATCCAAATCATAATCACTCTGAATTCTTTCTTTCCTTACACACCTATTTATATTCTTTACCTCCATGACATTGCACATGCTATTACCTCTCTGTGGAGGTTTCTTTTCACTATGTGACAAACTCATATTCAGTCCTTAACAATAAAGGAATTATCAACCCCCTCACTCTCCCAGCAAACCAATCATTTCCTGTTAAATGCTCCCAGAGCATCTACCTATTTATTAAATCAATTTATACATCTCTCCCTCACTCATCTGTGAGCTCCAAAAAAAAGAGAGACTACATCTCATTCACACTTAACGCTTGGTGGCTTGCACATAGGAACTCAAACACTTAGCCATCAAATGACCCCCAGCCTACAAGATTAAAGGACATAGAGGATCCGACCTTCCACAAGAGCAGTAACCTTTCCTGACGGTGACTCGAAGCTGAGAACCCATAACTATTTCCCTCTTTGGCTCTAACACCAGTTTGTTGCACACCTAAGTATTTCCTTTTAATAGGTTTCACAGTCAAACCCATCTGACTCATTCACTTCCTATAAAAGGCTTTCACAGAACTGGAACAGCTGGACTGGCTAAGCTGCAGTTTCAGCAAGTTGGTCTCCAATTATGTCTGTCTGCTTATTCACAAGGGTGATGGTTTTAAGAAAGCCCAGCAGTGAATTCTCTGGCATGTGGGGGAGGGATCCCCTAACAAGAGACAACCAGAGTCATGAGGCACAGACAGGTCAGCAGCAGCCTTCAGCTGCACATTCGCGCAACCCCCATCCTACTGCCTACTCCTTTGCTCTGCAGCTCCAGCCTCAGATACCTTCAAGAATGTGCCACGGCTCCAGAAAATGAGGTAGTGCAATGCAAAGTGTGTTCAATCAGAGACTTGGGTTCTAGTTTCAGCTCTTCCAAAGAATCTCAGAATTGGAAGAGGACTTTCACAAACACCATTGCTTAGGTGCTTCCCAGATGCTAGCCTGTGCAATGACTTTGCTAGAATCACCTGGGGAGACTTTCCAAAACACAGATCCCTAGGTCCTACTCCAGCAGGTTCAATTTATTAATTTTGGGATAAGGCCATGAAATCTATTTTTAAGAGGCTCCCAGGTGACTGGCAGGAACTCAGGTGTGGGATCCAGTCCATCTGTCATCTGTTGCTTCACTCCTTCTAATAGCCAAATGGCCATCTGGTCTTTAAACACTTCCAGGGATAGGCAGCTCGTATCTTCTAAAGTAATCCAACCCTTCTTTGGACTTTTATATAGATTTCTTATATTCTTTATAACGAAGCAAAATTAAGTTTCCCTCTAGCTTCCACCAAGTTGCCTTACTCTACCTCTTGGCATGAGTCCAAATCCTTTCTTCCTGTTCAAAGTCCTTCAGGTATCTGAAGGCAATCATCTCTCCTACTTCCTTACCTTGTTTTGTACTATCTGCAGGCCTCTCTTCTCCAGTGCATTCAACTAACTGCTTCTCATATAACACCTATTATAGCTCCTCTGAATATGTTCTGGTTTATCAAACTGGTAAAATGACTGAGCAAGTCATAACATTTTTAGTTATAAAGCTTAACAGCTTCTTAACACAAATTCATAGAATTGATTTTCCTATCAAATGGGAATAAGAAGATAATAAGGATCACAGCACCAATAAGCCAACAAAATACAGTATAAATGCTGTTCAACTAAAGTCAATGACAAGCCTAATGGGGAGCACAGCCTTGGGAATTCTACAAAAATGCATGCTTTCCCTTCCCGAAGCAGGCAACCTAATGCAGTAGAGGGAAGATCTTAAGTCAGGATTGCTCTTTTTATGGAACCACTATGGTGCAGTGGAAAAAACAATGAATGCTGTGTAAGTCATTTAACATTTCAGAGCCTGTTTCCTCATTATAAAAACAAAAACAAAAACAAAAACCAACAAAAAAACCTCCAAACCACTGATGAGTACGTCGAAATGAGATGATATATGAGATGTGCCTAGGACAGAGAAATGGCTCAATACAGGTATGTTATTTCTTATCATTCCAACTGGTTCTGTCAGAAATTTTCAATTTGCTTACCTGCTATATTTTCCCTTGCCACTGGAAAGAATGCCACCACTCAGAGTACCCCCTGAGAGGGCTGCAAAGCTGGCTGTCTCGCTGTATGGACCCTGCATAACACTAAGGCCATCTGTAGGGCTTCCGCTGGTGCTCAATACACTAGTCAGACCTTCAATGCTGCTTTCCCCAATGCTGGGATTCTTGAGGGCTCGCCAGGCATCGGCCACTGGGGATGGAACCAAACATTTCAATTCAAGATAGGACAGCATCAAAATAGACTCTGTTATTTTCCTGTAATGACTCTTCAGAGTGCAGAACATTCATGCAGAAAAATATTCATTTACTCACTTAACGAACAGCTACTATATGCAGCTACCACACATGAGGTGTTTTAACATATTGTTAATATTTAATCTTCCCAATAACTAAGCCATAACAGCCCTAATTTTAGAGAAGAAAACGAAAGCTTAGAACTAAATGACATGTCCATGAAACTACATGAAGCTACATGTTCGATTCGAAGTCCACTATTCTGTCCAGTAAACCATGGATGCCATCTAATAAAACATGAAGATTTTAAAACATGTTTAGGTCATGTTAGGTATTGAGTCTAGTAGGATACTTCAAAAACTTGTGCCCTAGCCTAGCTTAGTTACTATGGTAAAGTGAAAACATCGAAGTATAAGTCAAGGGAACAAAAAGAGAAGCTGGAAGACTTGCTCTAGTCTCAGCTCTAGAGAAGCTCTTAAACCCATTTAACAGATGTTGAGACAAAAGCTTAAGGAAGTTCCCATTAAATAGGGATAATACGATGGGTGCCCTGCTTGCCGGCTCACTGGGAGGGGAGCCAAGTGGAAGCTTGAAGGGGGTGGGGCGGGAGCAGAAGTAAACATTTGCAGAATGCTGAAAAAAAAAAAAAAATTAAAAAAAATAAAATAAAATAAAAAATAAATAGGGATAATAATAGCCCCTGCCCTCCCTATTCAGAGAACTACTGTAAAAATCAGGTGAGATAATAACTGTGTGAAGTCCTCTGAAAATTATAAAAGTACTGTACATATATAAGATTTTATTGTAATCACTACTATTACCAGCATACTTGGAGTTACTTGGATTCCCACTAGTTTGTACCTGTCACACAGAGTCAAGTACCAGAGGAATTAACCTAATAACTCTGGAACAAAGAAATGAAAAGCTAAAAATACTTTACCCCCTACAAAGCTCATTATCCAAAGTAATCCAATGACAATCTCTCTGTAAAATGTGCTAAATTCTACTGATTTTTATTTTCTGCCCCACAAATTCAAAGGGAAATTAAAAACCTCCCTCTACCTGTGATTGGACCATCATCTTCATCAAACTCAATTTTCACCCCCTTTCCGTTTGCTGTGCTAACTCCACAGCCACCTCCACGACAGAGAGAAATGGGCACAACCCCATAGACATAAGCCAGCATAATGGGGACGCCAATACCTGGGGGAGGAGAAGGAAACAAGTCAGCAGGCCACTGCCCTAAATTCTCCTTCCCAGTCCGAGCACAGACAAACCAC
Organism: Spilogale gracilis; assembly: GCA_004023965.1. Lineage (NCBI taxonomy): Eukaryota > Metazoa > Chordata > Mammalia > Carnivora > Mephitidae > Spilogale > Spilogale gracilis. The sequence goes on along the minus strand of PITA01012788.1, from coordinate 44,165 downwards.
TTTATAAAGAGCCAAAGAAAGACAGAAGATGACTATCCTAACGAGGTAGCTGGGTCTAACAGAATGATGACTGGATTTGGGAATCAGAAAGGCCTGGATTAGAATCCTGGCTCTGATTTACTAGTTATATAATCTCACACATCTTCCCAGGATTGTCAATGATCAAAAGAGAAGGTATGTACAGTGCCCAGCACAGTGAGTATATACTGCTTTCATTTTCCCTCTTGTACTCATTGCTGACATGCTCATCCAAGAGCCAATCAATACTTAAACATTAAATAAGTGATTCCTACAGTTTAGGATCTCTTTGGAATGTTAATTCTGAAATCTTACTGCTGTGGAGGCAGAATGGCGTAGCTGTTAAGAGCACAGGCTCTGAAGTCAGATTGCCTTGATTCACGTTCTAGCTAAGAGACCTTGGGCAAATTATAGTGCCTTTCTATTATAACCATACTGCTGTGAGGATTTAATACATGCAAAACATTCAGAACTGCTCCTGGTATATGGAAAGCCTTAATAAATGTTAGTTATAATATTCTTATTCTAAAACAGACCCTCATGCCTCCCAAAATACTGTGAGGCATTAAACAAATCAAAATAAAGTAATTTTATTTTGTGGGTTCCCTAGCAAGTAGAGAAGGAAGATAAAAGGTGGAAAAGTAGGCCTTAAAGTAATATTCTTTAACTTAACCTTTTCTCTGAGTTAGACAGAGTTTTAAGCACTAATTTAGGACTGAAACTCTGACAATTTAGTGTGGCTAATGACCCTAATAATAGTGCCGAATAGAGTTAACCCCCAAGGTGGGTTTGGCATAAAATGTAGGAGCCTCCAAGGTGAAACATCTGGCCAGCTGGCTAAACTGCTATAGTCGAATGCTGGGTAGGTAGAGGGGTATGGTGGAAGAAAAGAGAGGGAAGGAAGAAGGAGAAGAGTCATAGTCTGGGCTAGCTTACCCACACTAACTGCAGCAATAACTGGGGATGCAATGACCGACAAAGTCACTCCTCCTGTGATAGCTAAATTCCTCTTATGTTTCGAGGTCTTCCTTCCCTCGTATCTGCTATGAATCTAAGAATAAGAAAGAAAATCCAGGTCAGCAGGTTAGGATATCAACTTTTTTCGCCAGGGTGGAAAAAGACAAGTGAATATTCTATCTATATTAAAATATATCCCCTACCCACCAAGAGGCCATCTTTCTCAAGTTTTAACCTAACTCAGACCAGGGTGACATAAACTAAATACAGAAAAAGTTAATCCAAGGAGAGACAAAGTAACTCAGGGTTGTGAGGAAAGTATTTCACCTTTAAGTCATTGAGACAAACCAGGCCCAGGACACCAATAAGAAATTTTTGATCTCTTAGGGTTTATGAAATCCATTTAAGAAATTAAGGTTATTTTTATCGAAGAACCAGCTCAGGAAGCTCTGAAATATAAGCTCCTCCCTATTGCCTTCAACACTTTACCAAAGACCTGGGGATAGCACATGCAGAGAACTCAGCATGTCTTACCTTCCTGCCAACATAAACAGGAATGCCAATGACCATGGCAGGAATGGCAATGCCAGCAATGAGGGAAATCCCCACTGGAGCACCAATCAGTGTTCCCAGCTGCCAAAGAATTTTCTTCTTACGGCTCCATGGCTTCTTGCCCCAGAATGTGCACCCAGAGGGGCTGTAGAGGAAACATGCTCAAGTTAGTATTAATATTACAAATGTAGTTGTTGTCACCAGAGACTTGATAAGAGCAAGGCCTTCTTTTCCAATAAGAATGAGGTGGAAGCAGGCTCCCTGCTGAGCAGAGAGCCCGATGTGGAACTCGATCACAGGACCCTGAGATCATGACCTGAGCCGAAGGCAGAGGCTTAACCCCTTGAGCCATCCAGGCACCCTGGCATGTGTCTTACCCACATCTAATAGACAGTGTAAGCCATGTTCCTGGGGAAGGATATAAAAAGACTTTGTCACACCCTTTATGTCAGTTTCATACTCTTTGAGTTTGGCTACTTTTATACTCCATCCTTCTGTATTCAACCATTTGCTCACTTCCTTTGTCCTGTCTTCTCTACTTGATAGGATAAGCAATTTTGTAAGTAAGGATCATGTCTTACACACCCCTGTGTTCCCAATAATCAGTACAGTGTAAGTAACTCAATGTTTGCTATATTGGAAATGAAAATGTTTCGTCCACACAATGAATGTTAAGTTTGTAAACATTAACTCCTTCAGGATTATTTTAATATTTATTCTGAATTCTTTGTAAAGTCATTACATGCAAGGAACTGTAAAAAGGTAACTCTGACCTTAAAAAACTTGTGCAGTTTTGCAAAATTAGATATGTACATGAAGTAAAAGTAGTGATGTTTATAATGAAACATTTAAGAAATGCCAATACAGAAGAATGAGACAGAAAGAGCTGGGGAAGGCATCATAGATGAAATGGGATTTAAGTGGCCCCCGTAGGGCAAATAAGAACTGAACAGGTTGAGATAAAAGGGGGTTGCCAGGAGGGTGATGTGATCAGAAAGCATTCTGGGCAAAGGGAAGACCATGAACAATTATGAAAGAACATGAACAAGAAAGATAGTCAGAGGAGACACAGCGAATAGCAAGCCCAGGTTACTAGAATATAGCATGTATAAAAACAACACGGAAAAAGCTAGAAAAGGAGATTAGGGCCAGACTGTGGCAAAGCCATGCTTGGCAAATTGAACTATCTGGAAGGTAATAAAAACAGTCCCTGGAAGTTGCTGAACTGAAGAAAGACATGGTCACAGGAGTGCTTCAGAAGAACTTTTTACAGCTTCCTTATACTATAATGAGAGGACAGACAACTGCGTCTCTTTGACATCCTTTTCCCTAAACCATTAAAAGAACAAGACTATAAAGCAATGGACACATTTCCCATCTCACCTGAGGTAATGCAAATCTGAGATCTCTTTCATACAAAGCCAACAGAATTCACAGCCACACACTGCACAGGTCATATGATTACAGCTTCCATCATTCATCTTGATAATGTAAGCACTGCATCGTGGGCATGGCTTGATGTCATCTGCTAAGGAGGGAAGGGGAAGGAAGATTGGGTAGAAAAATACCCCTAGTTAAACCTAGTTTGATTTATTATTCCTAGGAATATATATAAAAAATGAGGAGGCAGTCAAGAACTCTTGGCTTAGAATTCCAAACTGTGCAACCCACTTGACTGGAAGGCCGGCTATGTCTAGACCTCAGGAATTTTCATAAAATGGATCTTTGTCTCATACTGAGCTGCCTATACCCAAAACTGGCATCTTACACAGCACTTAAGCCACACTCCAAACAAGAAGATCCCTAGAGACAAAGATGGTTCCAAGAAAAATGGAATTTCACTAGCCAATAGGCTGGCAGAATTCAAAGCAGAGTTCTGCAGGAAGAACAGTCTGTAGCTTGGAATTGGCTTTAAGTTTTGAAAAACTTTAGCTCAGTAAATTCATTTCTTAGACTCAGCGAGTATCATTGTGATGTGCTGTTAACACAATCCACAGACCCCTCCCATGATACTTTCAAATTCAAAACCTAAAAATAATTGGGTATGCTATATAGCACACACCTAATAATTTTCACAGCAAGCTGGGAACTATCCTATTAAAATGACAATTTAGGAGATTATGCTGTGCCAAGAAAAAGTGAATGGTAAATAAAATCTTTCCTACCAGCCTCTCCCAAATGACATCAGTGAAATAAAATACATTTATAAAAGGCAATAAACCCACTGACATTTTTAAATAGGTTTACTCTGACTTGCCAAGGTTCCTCCTTTTAAGGTTAATCATTAATCCATACTAATACTATTTCCTTTCCTTAACTCTGTACCCTACTTCCAAAAGCAGTGATGCGCTTAAAGCTAGTAGGATGATAGTAGAGGTTTAATACTAATTAAGTGTCTTTCTGCTCAGGATGAAAGTTTTGAAAAAGTCCTTCGCAAAAGGACCTAATTACTCTCCAATAAGAGACATATTATTAAAAAGGTAGAAACTACAGAATTCAATTTTGTTGCATTCCAATTTTATCAATTTATAGGTTGGAAAACCTATAGTTGTCAGAATAGAGAAGATACATATCAAATATAATATTGAATGTACTACTGAGTATTTTTGCTCTCTGATCCCAGGAAATACTTGATTATACAGTAAAATAATCTCTCCCACCTTTAAGCTCGCATTATGAAATATCAAATAAAGATAAAAATGAGACAATGCCAACTTATACCTGGTCCAGATTCTTGCCCATAACTGAGACCTGAAGTGTGCTTGGTCCGTACTCGAAAAGTCTGTGCCCTCTGCTGACGGGCCATATCGCATGTCTGATTTGGATGCCATATTTGCTTGCAGTGGTAGCAGAACTCCGTTTGGCAGCCTTCCCTCTCACAGGTCAGCTTTGGGCAGCTGGCACAGCCATAGGCAATAACAGCATAACTGAGTAAGGAAATAGGAAAAGATATCAGTAAGGTAAGAATGATTGGAACAAGACAGACATTCATCAGTTTCAGTGGGGTGACACTGATACTACTGACCACTACACATGATATAGAGAAAAGAGTCCACACACAACACATAACATACACACAAACAAGCATGCCTAAAAAAAACTGTAAAACATAGTCTGTGTGAGAAAGGAAGTTTCTTCTTGAGATTCTAAAAACAAATCATTTACCTTCTGAAAAAATAGGGAAAAACACCATATTTAGCTGGAATTCTAGCATGTATTCAGTCACAGTTTAAGCTACTTTAAGAGGAGTTTACTACAACAAGTTTCACAAATAACAGGGTACAAAACTATATCCTTTTGATGGTTTGCTATATTTATAGAGATTAGAATTTGTTTACATTAAAGGACAGAACATTCGTAAAACAAAAATATGTGAAACTAAAGTATATATATATATTTTTTTTTTTTTTTAAGATTTTATTTATTTATTTGACAGAAACACAGCTAGAGAGGGAACACAAGCAGAGGGAATGAGAGAGGGAGAAGCAGGTTTCCCACTGAGCTGGAAGCCCAATGAGGGGCTTGATCCTGGGACTCCAGGATCATTACCTGAGCCAAAGGCAGATACGTAATAACTGAGCCACCCAGGCACCCCATACTTTTTCACTTTTAACTTCCAGAGTGAAGCTAGGCTGAGCAGACACAGCCTGAAACAATAGCCACAGATGGATTCATGATCAGCTTCTCCCACTGAAAGCTCATTTTATCTTTCAAAAAAAATTTTTTTTTAGCTCAAATCTATAACTTGAAATATCTATTTCCCTGACAGGCTCCAGAATCCAAGAATATCACTCATCTACCTTACTAATTAATATATGATAAGGCTATTATGTCCTTTCCCATTTTCTTTTCTCTCCTAACACATATTCTTAGTAAAGATGGGCAACTCAGAATCCATCTGCACCAACATCAACTGTTTCTCATAATTCACTTATTTTCCAAAAATTACTCTCTCACAAAAAATGCGATATATTTACAACTATTAGCTCTTCTGACTATTTCAACTAAATGTTCAGATTATCCTAACAAGTGAACACTGAAGATTAAAAAAATTAAAAAGTAATTTAAATAAACAAGGGAAAATAGCAGCTGTGAAAGTTCAAACAGTTTTTTTTTAATATTTTATTTATTTATTTGACAGAGAGAGAGATCACAAGCAGGCAGAGAGGCAGGCAGAGAGAGAGGAGGAAGCGGGCTCCCTGCCAAGCAGAGCGCCCGATGCGGGCCTCGATCCCAGGACCCTGAGATCATGACCTGAGCCGAAGGCAGAGGCTTTAACCCACTAAGCCACCCAGATTCCCTCAAACAATTTTTAAACAGGTCAATGATTGCAGGCTTAGGTGTTGTCATTGGGCTTTGTTGTCCCCTATCTACTTTCTCCTCCAATAACTAAAGACCTCAAGCAACTTATTAAAAAGGCTAATAACATTTTCTTGGATTTATTCTGTTTATTTGAATGTATATTAGATATTCATAACAGCAACTCACGTTCTCAAGTTTATTATAGATTCTGCAAATTGATTAGAGAATGACACTGAAAATATCGATGACATATCATTTATGTTATATAATACAGTCTGTACTAAAACTCTTCTCAGAAAGAGCAAAGTGAGAATAGGTCGATGTATGAATGCAAATGATTCATATCCTGTAGGAGTTCTGAGCAAATTTACCCAACCTAGCTGCAAAATAGCTACTACAGATAAACAATGTTTCTCCTAAAGAAAGTGACCTGCTTGCTATTTTGTGTTAAATGGGAAAGGTACTGGATGACCTCAATATCTTAAGTCAACTTCTGATGATACAAATTACATAGACAGTCAGGAAGCCTTGATCATTTCCTGATCTATTCCTACCTCACCCTGTGGGAGTAAATATTTATTAACAGATTCTTTTTTATTTTTTAAGGACACTTGACAAGATTGATAATGTCACTTTTGGGTGTGCAATTTGGTTCCAAGTAAATTAAAATAATCCCAAATACTCATGAACCTACAATGATCTATGACCATGACACAGAATTACTCAGGGCACGAGACCTGGCATTCCTGTTTTTGGGCGTCTGGTCTGGGCTCCTTGCCCCTGACTAATACTGTATGACACTGAGCTAATTTAAATCTCCAAGCCTTAACCTCTATCCCAAAATGGAGGTATAAGTGCTTGCCACCTTCAAGTATAACCAAACATATTCTTTTTTTTTTTTTTTTAAGATTTTATGTATTGATTTTATAGAGAGAAACACAGCTAGAGAAGAAACACAAGCAGGGGGAGTGAGAGAGGGAGAAGCAGGCTTCCTGCTGAGCAGGGCACCCGATGTGGGGCTTGATCCTGGGTCTCCAGGATCATGACCTGAGCAGAAGGCAGACGCTTAACGACTGAGCCACCCAGGTGCCCCTAACCAAACATATTCTTTTTTTTTTTTTTTTTTAAAGTTTTTTGTTGTTGTTGTTGTTGTTTTTTTTTAAAGATTTTATTTATTTATTTGACAGAGAGAAACACAGCCAGAGAGGGAACACAAGCAGGGGGAATGAGAGAGGGAGAAGCAGGCCTCCCGCCAAGCAGGCGGCCCGATGTGGGACTCGATCCTGGGACTCCGGGATCATGACCTGAGCCGAAGGCAGTTGCTTAACCAACTGAGCCACCCAGGCGCCCACCAAACATATTCTTAAACCGCATTTGAGATCTTGCCCTGAAAGATATGGTATAAAAATACAGCACATTTTATTCTACTTCTGGCCTTTGCATAATCTACTCCTTCTGCCTCGAGTGTTCTTTTCATTCTTCTTGCCCTGGCAAATACATATTCATTTAAGAAAAAACTCAAATGTTATCTTCCCTATAAAAGCCACTTAACCTCTCCAGGTAGCTGGTTGCCTACTTTATGCCTATGTACAATTACTTTATACTACTTATCACATTATATTGTAACTATCTGTCTATATGTATGCTTCCCCAAGCAGACTAGACTCAAGGAAAAGTATCATCCATGTTTTTATCTTCAGGGTCTAACATACTGGTTCATGCTCAAATGAATGATAGAGACCCTCTCCTGTTTAGCCTTTTCACTTTCCCCAGGCCATTCTTAACTCTTCTCCTGGGACATTACTCTACCCTAAAGCAATCTTTAAACCATATTCATGTATCTATTGGTTTACTATATGCCAAGTACTATAATCAGACCTAAAACTTTGTCTAAGCTCATTTTAGGGGCAAACTCCTAAATTCTGAATAAGGTACTCTTCCCCAGGTAGTTGAAAAAAACGTCATCCCAGAGACCAGATCCACCTTGACAATCTTGTTCCTTCTCTTCCATGTCCTACAGTGGAGCCTCTCTTCTCCTACCCTGCTCTTAGCTTAACCAAGCATTCAGGTTTGCTAATTAGAAGTTAAATGAGGAGGGAGAAAGAAGAAGCTAAATAGAAGGAGATAGAAATTACATGCTGCTAAAAAACCAGATGTATCATTCTCCATCCCTTTAAGTTTATAGAAATTTACTAATTTTGTTAATTTCCTAGGTCTTCAGAAATATCATAATATGTGGTGGGCTAGACTACAGCATTACCTAACTTCAGCTCTGAAGAAAAAAAATCCCATTATTATGAATTTGATTATGCTTTAATGGACCTTAGTAGTTAAAGAAATGTGTTCCTATATTATGTTTGAACTTTCTACCTCCAGGCCACATAACTTCATTTACAAATGGACCCTGAGCACGGGTAAGGGTAGTAGAAATGTGCCAAGTTGTCACAAGTTGTACTCTTCCTCTATTTTTTTTTTTTTTGCCCCAGGTCAAATTTATGTTACCTCTTGGCCAGACAACTGCAAGAGACTAATACTTGGTCTCCTTATTCCCCACTCCAATCCAAGTTCCAAGTTCATGAGGTTATCTATCATTATGTAACTGTTTCACTTAAAATCCTTCAACCAAAAAGAAAAAAAGTCCTTCAAACCTAAACTTCTTTGCATGGCTTAGGTAAGTTTATCAACTGGAGTCCAGTCTACCTTTTCAGACTGATCGATCTCTACTTAGTTTCCAGATCATGATCTCTATATTGTGCATCCAGAGGCTGACCAAACTAGATTCCAGACTTACCACTGTATTTTTATATCTCTATGCACTGCACTTGCTCAAAACACTCTGGTTTAAGATGTTTCTCTATGCACATCATTGTTTGCCTGGTATGAATTCCTACTTATATTCTTCAAGGCCCAGATCAAATATTATCTCCTGTGAAGTCTTTCTTGACATCATCTTTCATCTATCCTCTAACAGCACTTGTGTTTTCTTTAATATGTATTATATTGCATTTATAATCTGTTATCTATATCTAATCTCTTACAATAGGCCAGACTCCCTGTGAAGAGAGCCACATCTAAGTCTTTTTTGTAATACTCAATATTCACTTAAAGTTCAAGACTACATAATTCTCAAAAGTGTCTACTGAATGATCATCTCTCTGTCTGTCCTCTTCTTGCCATCCACCCTCATTATCTGTTTCTCCTTCAAAAATTGTGCTGTTCATTTTCTTTATCTACCTCACCAAAATTCAACTATCCCATTCTTCTGGGATCTAATTGAAAAATTTTGTTTATAGAGTTGTAGAAAAAGTTGGAATATGGATAACCTAGTCTTAAAGGAACTCTCAATCCATTCAGAGCACAAGATTCACTGTTAAACAAGGACACTAGCTAATGAAGACTTAGTAACTGTACAGAGTAACTGTTAATGAAGTTTAGAAAACTGCAAACAGTCGGGGAAAGTGCCAGTATAAGATACCATAGGAAAAACAAAAACATGTTTCCTGTTGATTTAAGTCTGGAGAAATTACACCAGACTGAAGATTTATACTGTATATTAGCATTAGCAAAATTTATAGTGCATATTAGCATGTTTAAAGGGTATAAAAAGCTCAGAAATAAATTTTGTTTAATCCAATACTTCCCAAGCTTATTTGATCATAAAATGCTTTCCTTTCCAGGGGCGCCTGAGTGGCTGAGCGGTTAAGCGACTGCCTTTGGATCAGGTCATGATCCTGGAGACCCAGGATCGAGCCCCACATCGGGCTCTCTGCTCGGTGGGAAGCCTGCATCTCCCTCTCTCCCTCTGCTTGTGTTCCCTCTCTTGCTGTGTTTCTCTCTGTCAAATAAATAAATAAATAATCTTAAAAAAAATGCTTTCCTTTCCAGTAATATCAAAATATACATTAGAAAATATCAATGTAAATGAAAAATAGAAGATAAAAAGATGGTAGGAGATGGTAGGAGAGTGTAAAGGGGCTTAAATTGTAAGGGTAGATCATATAAATAATCTGTTCTTAAAGACATAGAAGTCATTTTATAGGTCGGGTATGAATAGTTTAAAGCGGGGGAATGATATAAAATGTTCTACTTTAGAATGATACGCTGGCAAATATGGGAAAGATGTACAGAGCTGGATGCAGACGGGCAGGTGGGGGGACAGCAAGTGAAGAGTTGTGAAACAGAAGGTACAGAGAAGGTGTCTATAAGATGTCCAGATCAACTATATTTCAATTTTTCTCTCTCTCTGTTTTTTTAAAGATTTATTTATTTATTTGACAGAGAGAGAGAGATCACAAGTAGGCAGAGAGGCAGGCAGAGAGAGAGGAGGAAGCAGGCTCCCCGCAGCAGAGAGCCGGATGCAGGCCTCAATCCCAAGACCCTGAGATCATGAAGGCAGAGGCTTTTTTTTTTTTTTAAAGATTTTTTTTTTATTTGACAGAGAGAAACACAGCCAGAGAAGGAACACAAGCAGGGGGAGTGAGAGAGGGAGAAGCAGGCTTCCCACCGAGCAGGGAGCCCGATGTGGGACTCGATCCTGGGACTCCAGGATCATGACCTGAGCCGAAGGCAGTCGCTCAACCAACTGAGCCACCCAGGCACCCCAAAGGCAGAGGCTTTAACCCACTGAGCCACCCAGGCGCCCAGCTATATCTCAATTTTTTAAATGTCATACCAGAGAGAAAGAGAGAGAGAGGGAAAAAAAAACTTTAGTAACAATAAAAAAAAAAAAAAAAGAAAAAAAAGGAAAGAGAGAGAGAGAAGAGAGAGAAAAGATATAGGAAGGTTTCAGAGAGGAAAAAAAAATCCCTTTTCACTGACTGAGAAAGTTGTCTTGCTCAAGGAGTTTGTTCTTCCCTTGTAAATGTGCTAGAGATGAACTGAAGCTTCCTGTTTACGGGATGGTCCAGTCCAGTTGTCCAGGAAGGCCAACAGCTGATGCTACCTGTTGGGGTCAGGTAGGAGGAGGGACTCTGCAGGAGAGCCAGCAAAGAGAGGCTGGAGTGGTGGACATACACAAAGAATTGAGGTCAAGACAGCCTTATCTCCTATTCATCTGTACAGAAGATCTGCCCCTGCACACCAGGAAATTTTCTGTTGCCTCCTTTGCTCACCTCTCAGTCTTCTAGAGATTCTGAAAGCATTTAAAAATGGGTAACAGGTACTTGAGAGGACAACATTATATATTTACATGATGTGGGGGTTTCTGAGAAGACTCATGGTTAAGCAGAGAGTCTAATGGGTAACAATTGCACCATTTATTAGCTGTAAGACACTGAAGCCCACACTTAAACTTTTCTGAATGGGTTTCTCCTTTATAAAATAAGTTTACCACCACTATCCATCTGTATGAAACTAAAATTACTCCTAAATAAGCTTACAGTCTGAAGATTATAAAGAACTATAAAAATGTCAGTTATTTGTATTTTGAGTTAATTTTATCTCATTTGAAAGTATGTTTTAAATATACTTGGAAATACTGAACTTAGTAATACTAAACAGTAATGTAAATGTTGCCCCCACTGAAATTGGTTCTCTTATCTATAAATAAAATAAGATCATATTCAAGTATGGGAAAAGAAAAATTCAAGACTCTGCTCTACAAATTTTTGTAAACAAATAATATTTTAATATATAGTGTTCTCATTATAATCACAGTGAAAGTAATGGCCAGAACTCTGTAAGACCACTTACGAGCCCCCTTCACCCTGCCAAATACAATTCCTTTTTTTGGTAAGATTTTATTTATTTGAGAGAAAGAGACAGGGAGAGGGAGCTTGAGTCCAGGGAGGGGCAGAGGGAAAAGCTGACTCCGCAGTGACCAAGGAGCCTCACGCTGCCAAATATATACACATATACACACAGAGTGAAGGAAGGACTCGATAAATTTGGCTGCAAGAACTTCATCTGTGAGTAAAGATGGTCAGGTACAAGAATAAGAGACAACTAGGAATTACACTTACTGTTCGTTCATGATTTTTACCAGAGACAGAAGAATAGAACAGTTTGATTAAAACAAAACAAAACAAAACAAGCTGTTTTTCTCTTAGCATTAAAGAGAGGTGGTAAAACCATTGGCCACATCCCCAGGGAACTCAGATACCTGTTTGGAAAGCAACAGAATTTTAAAGTTACTCCCTGTTTATCTAACACCTCCAAGTGTAGACCTCAAAACACTCTGTAAACATTAAGCTTCTCAAATCAGGAGACGATTAGGCCTATTTCAGATAAGAAAAATAAAGTAGATAAGAGGCTGTTCACAAAAATAATCAGAAAAGAAACTAGATTTCAGATCCATGGCTCTCTCAAAGTTGTCCTTAGGCCACATTTGACCAAATGATACAAACTGTAGTATCCCCAATAATGCCAACAAGTGCATGCTACTTAAAAAGAAAAGGAAAGAATATTGGTCTTGTTTGGAGCTTAAGACCAGTGTTTCAAGCCTGGTGCCACTATAGACCCTGAACAGTCGCTCAATTTATTTAAATTTCAGTTTTCTCATCTGTAAAACAAAATCAAATCTATCTTACAATGTTGTAAGGATCAAATTAAATTATGTATGCCTGGTACATGGATACTCATATGCCTGCTTGCTTGCTTTCCACAGACTTCACCTTCTTTAAACCCACAAATAACACATGGAAAAAATATATAAAATTTGTATAATTTTTTAACTAAAAAAACAAAAACAAAAAAACCTCTAAATGACACTAACTCAATACTTGGCTAAAAATAAGAAATGGCCTTAATTCCTTATTAACTTTTAGTAATGGTTTACAGTTGTCACCATAAAGATTATAAATTAATTCCTGCCCATTTTTATTGTTGTGAGCTAAGACAGTCACTGACTTAAGAGAAATAAAAGCAAAAAGGGAGCTTTTCCAGAAAGATAATCAGCAATGCCACATTTCTCAGTCAAAATTCAAGGAAAGACATCTCAAAAAGGAGTTAATATACTATTCCAAAATTAACCACGCAGTGTTTTCTTACATAAATATTCCTTGTTCAGAAAACAGATTTATAGTATGTATAAAACCTATCATATACATTAGCTTCCTAAGGCCAGTGAGATCACCAGACCACCAGATATAAGAGCCTACAAGGTTGTTTTCAACACTTATTAATTCAAAGTGAAAGTGATCTACCCTAGACAAACACCATACCTTTGACCACAACACTGCAAAGTAATTTAGAAACCCCATCTCAGTAAGGTTAAATAACACACCCACCTCTAAACAAGTCTGGCAGAATGGAAAGACAGAAGTTAACTCTTCTTGCTCTCCCAGACACTCTTAAGACAGTTTCTTTCAAAGGGGACAAATAGTAGCATCATGGAAATCATAAAACAGCCTTGGTTTACAGGCTACAATTAAAAGTCCTTCTTAACTCCTTTGAAGCAAAGGCCTATGCAGCTTTTTTACTAGCATTACATTCACACACTGCAAGGAGTCCCTAGTATCTTTTTGTCCTCAAAACATAACACACAAGAATAAAATGATCCGCCCAAGGTCACAGAACTGGTAAATGGCACAGTCTGACTTCCAATCACTTAGATAAGGTCTTCTTTGCGGCATGCAGCCATTCATGGGATATACTGACAGTAACAGATTTTTAACTCAATTTAATTTAATTTGGTGGGAGAGTGGTCTCCATTGAGTACTTCAGACAGTAAAATCTGGTGGTATTCTGTCTCTACATACTGCATATTCTCTCATTGACCTTAAACATTCAGGATACATGATGCCTTGACAAGACTGTTGTCAAGAACTCAAGATCAGGGGGGCTGGGTAACACATTTTCTCCTGCCGTGTCAGCCTCTGGGCATCCTTCTCAGTGCCCCATTGCTTCTCTGGACAAAGAAAGGGTCCATCCACTCCTCACCCTGCCCAAGACAGCAGTGTAAGAACCACAGGGGCCTCCCAACAGCTTGGCACAGAAGGTACACAATGCCCAAGGCGCCCCAGAGCTGCCAGTGAGCTGTCCTTTCCCCCTATTGCCATTTCCCATCACCTCCATCTCAACTTTTCAGCAGCTGTGGTCAGGAAGAACACACCTCCGGCAATGCTGCTAAAGTCTGCCCCTGCCAAAGGGACACACCCCTCGGAATGCTGTGAGCCCCTCAGCATATTCTCATCCTTTCCTTTGCCAGTGATCCCCTCCCCGCCCTCCTTAAGGCAGGGCCCCTACCTCTGGGCAGACAGGCGTGCACCCCACCTAAAATCCTCTCCCGGCCTCCTGACTTGATGGACAGCTCCCTTCCCCTCACCGACTGCTCAGCCCCCACCTCAAGCCTTAGGCCGCCGCGGGTGGCGGATGCCTTCCCCGGCTCGTCTGGGCTTGCGGACGGTGACCAGTTACCAACCCGCCGCAGTTGCCGCCTTCTCCTCCCTCCTGCAGTCCAGCCCTCACCTCTCCCTCGGTGCTGGGACACACACACGCACACGCTGCACCGAGGACCGCCTCTCCGGGTCGGCCACACGCGGGGTGGGGGTCCAGTCCCTCCGCCCGGGTCCCCGCCGCCGCAGCCCCTGCCCCGGCGGCCACGCCCCCGCGCTCACCCGCAGTCGGGGGCCGGGCACCAGCGGCAGTCAGGGTCTGAAGCCAGGTAGCGGCGCAGCATGAACTCCTCGTACTTGTGCATGAGCGGCGGGTCGGCGAGCAGCAGGCGGATGTCGTGCGGGTTGAGCCGCTCGCTGCACTCGGGGCAGCTGATGGGCACCCGGCTCTCGCTGATCTCCAGGCGCAGGTAGTGGCGGAGGCAGTCCCGGCACGAGCGGTGCGGACAGCTGAGGAGGCGCGGGGCCCGCTCCGGCGGCAGCCGCACCAGGCAGAGCGGGCACTCCACCTCCTCCGGGCCCGGGCCGCCGCCCTCCGCCGCCTCCTCATCGTCGAACCCGGGCCCGGCCTCCGCCGCGGCCTCCACCTCCGCCTCGGCGGCCGGCTCGGTGGGCAGCGCCTCGGGCGGCGGGGCCTGGGCCGCGACCGGGACCGGGGCAGGCAGCGGCGGCGCGGCCGGGGGCGGCGGCTCGGCCTGCGGCTTGGCCCGGGCGCGGCGGCCGCGGGCCGAGGCGGAGAAGACACTGTGGAAGGTGAGGCGCCGGCGCCGGCCGCCGCTGCGGCACTTGGGGTCGGGCGCGGCCGCGTGTAGAGATGTAGAGCGCGGCGACTCGGAGTCTTTCTCAGAGCCCATGGCCCCGGGAGGCCGAGGAGCGAGGGGCGCCCAGCGCCGCCACAGCTCCCGCCTCAGCGCCCCCTCAACCGGCGCCGCGACCGCCGCCGCCTCAGCCGCCCTCCCCGAGATAGAAACCGAGCGACCGCGTCGAAGTGGTTATAAAGCCTCCGCCCCGCGCGCCGCTGCCACTGCGCAGGCGCTTCGCTGAGACACCTCACAACCCGCACCGCCTCCCGCCGCGCGGACTGGGAGGGGGAGTGTGCTGGGCGGGGCCGAGCGGGGTAGGGTCGGGCGTGCTGGGGCGGAGCTCCGCCGCCTCCCGGTCATGGGGTTCCAGGATAGCCATCTTGAAAAGGTACTAACCCAACTGCTTTCCTTGACCCCCCTCTCCCAATTCCGTCACCCTGACCGCCTTCAAAGCCGGGGTGGAGTTTTCGGTTTGCCTTTCCTCACGCATAGGCCCATTGACCCTTACAGCAAATGATACTGAGGTTACTTCATCTGTAAAACATAGGCAAAGATAGATCACATGGTGATTCCCAAGTGGTCCACCTTCCAATACTTCTTAAGTTAACAACATTAATTAATAAAGAATATAGTCACTCATTAAGCATCTACAAAGTGGAGGCATGACTAGATAAGACAGGGTTCCCTCCCTGCAAGGAATTTACAGAATAAAGCCCGAATTCCTTAATTTAGCATTCAGTGCCAGGCCCACCTCCCACTCTATCCACCTGTTGGCTTGGTTATTTACAATTTGTGGAAGGAGGCCTAGTACCTTTTCTCCCCTGGAAATGTCCTCCTTGTCCTCTAGGCAGCCTTCCTGATGGGAGGCAAGTGTGCAACTACAACTGCAACAGGAATGATCTGTTAGGGTTAGGTTGAGTTGCACATAATCAAAGGAAAATATAAAATAGAAATTTCTTTTCTTTCTTTCTTTCTTTCTTTTTCTTTCTTTCTTTCTTTCTTTCTCTTTCTTTCTTTCTTTCTTTTTTTCTTTCTTTCTTTCTTTCTTTCTTCCTCTCTCTCCCCCCCCTCATTTATTTATTTGACAGAGAGAAAGAGAGAGCACAAGCAGGGGGAGTGGATGTGGGGCTCAATCCCAGGACCCTGGGATCAGGACCCCAGCTGAAGGCAGATGCTTAACTGATTGAGCCACTCAGGCACCCAGAGATTGATTTCTTTCTTCACAAAAAAGAAGTCCAGAGGTAGGCAGTCTAGGGCTGCTCTGGTACACTCAGCACTTGGTTTCCAATTATAAGATAACCTCATTATGTTCCACCTTTGGAAGTAGGGAGGAGAAAGGGGGAAAAGTGCACCCTCTCTTTTTAAGAGACTGCCTTGGAAGTCCCATACATTTTGCTTACACCTCATTTGCCAAAGCATACTTCCATGCTTATACTGAGAAATGTAGTCTTTTAATTAGACCCAATGTGCCCAGCTAAAAATAGGGACTCGGTGATTAATAGAGAATAGTAGAGTGAATACTGGAAGGTACCAGGTGTCTTTCTCATGGGTGGCATGCAAAACCACAAGAAAGTTCACTGGGAATAAGCCCTGAGAAGCTTCAAAGTTTTGAGGTAAAACAGTAAAGAGAAGCCAACAAAAGAAACTAGGAAGCAGGGGCTGTGAGAGGAGAAACACCAGGCCGGTGTGATGTCACAGATATCAAGATAAAATGTTTCCAGGGGGGAGTGGTCAATTGTGACAAAGGCTGCTGAGAAATCAGGAAAGAATAGAGAAGTGACTACTGCATTTGGCAAAACCATAAGGAAGGGGAATGTTTTCCTCAAATAGGGAGGTGGTATTTTTTGTTTTTTTGTTTTTTGGGTTTTTTAAAAAAATATTTATTTATTTGTCAGAGAGAGAGGGAAAGAGCCCAAGTAGGGGGAGGATCAGAGGGAGAAGCAGGCTCCTTGCTGGGCAAGGAGCCCGATGTGGGACTCGATCCCAGGACCCTGGGATCATGACCTGAGCCAAAGGCAGCTGTTTCACCTACTGAGCCACCCAGGTGTCCCTCAAATAGGGAGGTTTGATACTGGATGGCTAAAAGAATTAATTTCTATATATTGGTCAGAATAGGCTAGGCTTTGCTGTAGTAACAACCCAAATAGCTCAGTGGCTTTATATAACAATGGTCTATTTTTTCTTACTCAAGCAACACCTGATATGGGTTCAAGGCACTTTCCAACATACATATCCTCCACGCCCCTGGGTAGCTTAGAGATCCAGGTTCTTCCTCCCTCGCCTCCTCAACTTCCACACAAGGCTTTCAGGATTGTCTCAATAAGGGAAAGATTGCTGGAAGGCTGCACACTGGCAATTAAATACTGCAGCCTGGAAATGGCATTCATCACTTCCATTCAGACTATTTACTGGAACTTGTCATACGAGCTGAATCTAATTGCAAGGGAAGGTAGGAATTGTAGGGGGGAGCCATGGACTAGTTAGTAAGCAATATTATCAAAGCCATAGTTTCCTATAGTTATTTTTTACTCTATCCTTAGTGCCAAATGTCCTGATCAGCTACTGGGCCCCCTTCAACAAGGTGTGTGTCCATGGTGGAGATGAAGGGTGAGGGAGAGGGCTGCCTTGTTCCTTGGATCAGATTGTGTTGAAGGAGACGGGGATCCCCTGATTCCAGGCAGACCCAGATGACTTTTAGGTGCTTCTCCCTGCGCAGCTGTCAGAATCCACACTTGCTAAAAAGCTCAACACACTGAATATTTGCTTGCTTTGGCACTGGCACCCAAACAAACTGCCTCAGCTCCGAGCTACCACCATCCATGCTTTGGCAGAAAGCTGACCGCTCATAAATGCCATTGAACTTTGAAGTGACCCCATTTCTACTGTTTTATTTTTTTTTTTCTTCCATCCTGGATCCATCACCCTTGAGTCAAGGCACTAAAGCAATTCCTCCCACCTTTTTTTTTTTTTTTTTTTTTTTTCTGTGTCCCCACATGGTAGAAACTGAGTAGTGACTCAGGGAGATGGCATGGCATGAGAGAAAGAAGGATTCTTACTCATCTATTCACCTGTTCAGTAAACATTTAGGATACTTTGTGCTGGGCTGTATGTCAGGCATGAGGGTCATGGAGGTGAAGAACGTAGCCTGATGAGGGTTCAGGTCATTGGGATACTAGGTGACAAAGACTTGTACAGAAAGGAAGACATGTACAGAAGAAGGCATGACAAGACTTGCGGTCAGGGCTGGCTTTCCGAGGAAGAGCCCTTTGAGCTGGGTCTCCACGGTTGAGTAGGAGTTGACACTTGTAAGTAGGGGAAAGGGCAGAGAGAGCCTGGAGCAGAGGCTCCAGAGGAGGAGACACAGGATTGTTCTGAGGAAGTGTGGGCAGCAGGGTGTGACAGGAGTAGAGAATGTCTGAAAGCATATGAAAGAGAAGAGACAATGGAAAGTTTCCGTGTTAGGACTCCATCAGGTGCAAGGAAAAGAAGCCCAACATGAACTGGCCTCTGCCAAAAGAGTTCATTTTTTGGATCATGCAACCCCTTGAGACTACTACAGCAGCTGGGCCCAAGGACCAACCCCATCCAGGGAGCCACCTGCCTTCCTCCAGCTTTCAATTTTGCTTGTCTACCTGGCAGCTTTTCTTCCTCCTTCTCCCCCTTCTTCTTCTTTGAATTGTGGTCAAATGTGTATTATGTAAAATACCGTTGTAATTTTTTTAAGATTTTATCTTTTTTAAAGATTTTATTTATCTGAGAGAGTGAGAGAGAGCATGAGAGGGGAGAAGGTCAGAGGGAGAAGCAGACTTCCCGCAGAGCAGGGAGCCTGATGCGGGACTTGATCCCGGGACTCTGAGATCATGACCTCAGATGAAGGCAGTTGCTTAACCAACTGAGCCACCCAGGTGCCCCCACTGTAACCAATTTTAAGTGTGTGATTCAGTGACATTGAGTATATTCACATTGTGCAACTTTCAGCACCGACCCTCTCCAGAACTATTTTTTTCTCTCAGACTGAAACCCCGTACCTATGAAACAATAGCTGTCTCTTCTCCCGACTTTGTGTTTTTTTTTTTTAATTTTATTTATTTTTGACAGAGAGAAACACAACCAGAGGGGGAACACAAGCAGGGGGAGAGAGGGAGAAGCAGGCTTCCTGCCGAACAGAGAGCCCGATGTGGGACTCGATCCCGGGTGTCCAGGATCATGTCCTGAGCTGAAGGCAGTCGCTTAACCAACTGAGCCACCCAGGCGCCCCCCCAACTTTGGTTTTTCAGACCACTTCCAAACCACTTGCCTCTCCAGGCTGGAACTGTGCCCAACAGCAATCCCTAGCTCACGCCTCCTAGCTTCCTCACCAGCAAGATGAGAAATTTTCTTCCCTTTGTTCCAAATCCCCCAAATCCTTCAGGAGGATTTTGACTGACCAGGCTTGGTCACATGCTTACTCACGCCCTTGATTGGGGGGATGGGGTGCCAAAATTGATAGTCCCCACCTGGACCATATGGTTGAACCAGGGCAGGAGCAAGTCTTGTGTTTTCAGAAGAAGGAAGGGCCCAAACATGACCAAGTGAAATATGAACCATTCACCAGAGATAGGTTGGGCCAGGTTACCAGGAGCCTCGAGCGCCGACGTGAGGACCTCAGCTTTTATTCTGTTAGGTAGCGGGCCACTGTGGCAACATTCTGATCAAGGACAGCAATCTGCTCTTTCTTTACTGTGGCTCTATTTTTGAGCTTTCGCTTGCCTCTCAAGGTTATTCTGAAAGCTAATTTTAATCAGATGTCACCTGAATACTGATTGGGCCCCAGCTGCTTCCCCTGGCTTCAGAAGTGACCTTTACTTTTTATGACCCCTATTCTTTCCCTCTGGATCAAGAGTGGTGAATGCCACAAGTCCAATCTTGGTCGCCTCCTGTCTCCAGGTTTCCTGGTCTTCCCGTCTCCCCACCTGCATCAGTGAATGGCCTTTCCATTTACCTGGAAGTCCTCCTGCCCCTAATCTGTCCTCCAACCCTCACAGCCAAGTACAGTTTACCTCTAAAATGCTTATAGACCCTTACCCTTACCTGGCTACAGGCCTCATTATTTCTCTTGCCAAGACTTTGGCCCCAGCTCCGCAGTTGGTCTCTTTTGTGAAGTCACTAGCTCATGTCAATCCCTTCTACAGTTCCCACTGCCAGTCCCATCTCCTTTCATCCTTCTTAGAATAGAGCCATTTGGCTTTTTTTTTTTAACATAATCTCTATACCCAACATGGGGCTCAAAGTCACGACCCTAAGATCAAAAGTCACATACTCTACCAACTGAGCCAACCAAGCACCCCTTAAAAATATGGACACTTCACAAATTTGCATGTCATCCTTGCATATGCTAATCTTCTCAACATCATTCCCTTTTTAGTGTATGTGCTGCCCAAGCAAGCACCATTGGGCCTTCTTGAACTAAACGTGCCCCAAATGACCAAGTTTTTTCTCCTTTGCAAATGCTGGTCCCTCTGCCTGTTATGCCTTTCCTGTCTCTCTTCACTTGGTGTAATCACACACATACTTCCAGGCTCATTTCCGTGGTCACAGCTGCCCTTCCTCCAAGTCAGCCCTGCCACCCTCTCAACTTTGTACCTCCCCGGCACAATGGGGATAACTCTAGTGTCACACCTATTACTAGGATGACCACATACTTTACCGGGCAAATCCGGAACACTTCTGAGAATGAAAGGGAATGCTATGATTAATTGCCCTGGTTCAACAGGTGTCAGCCAGTCTGTTCCAGGCAAAGTAGGAGGCACCATCACCCACCTACACCTACCACTGTCACCAAACCTGGCACTTAGCATTTTCACTTATCTTGTTCATCTCTCAGCCCTTTTAGACAGTATTGTTATCTCCTATTTTTAAGATAAAAAGATGGAACCTCAGAGAGAGAAGAGACTTGTGGTCACACAGCCAGAAGGAGGCAAAACTGGTCTGGGAAGCCAGATCATTAGATTCTAAACCCTGGACTCTTCTGACTCTAGAAGTCATTATATGCTACCACACCTGACTCCTCCAATGCCAGAGTCTTATTGTCTAGGTTGGTCATGTGTGGGTCCCCCCAGATGAAGTAGGAAGGTAAAAATGGTGTCTTGTTCATCTTGTGCACTGGCCCTGCTCAGGGGCTTGCCTAGAAGGCCTCAGAGCATGTTTGCAACATAGATGACTTCTGGGTAGAAGTGGATAGAACTGTCTCATCTTAAAATCTGTGTCCCCCTCCATACCTAGTACCTAGCACAGGACTAGCCATGCATCTATTCATTTAATAAAATTTTATCAAGCACCTACTGTGTACCGGTACTGTGTGGTGATACAATGATGAGCAAGAGGACAAGGTCCTTGTTCTCATGGAGCTTACTGCACAAAAAAGATCACAAACAGACAGGTACAAATTGGGATACACGCTAAGGGAAAATACTAGATATTGAGGTTTAAGAAATATTTTGGAGGTAAATTTAATAAGTTTCATTCATAGATTTGATGGGGGACAGCAAGATGGACATGGCTATCAGGCTTTTGCTTAAAACAGAGATTGGGAGGATGGGGCGTCTGGGTGGTTCAGCCCTTAAGGGTCTGCCTCTGCCTTCTGCACAGGTCTTGATCTCAGGGTCCTGGGATGGAGACCACTGTGGGGCTCCCTGCTCAGTGGGAATCGTGCTTCTCCATCCCCCACTCCCCCTCTTTGTATTCCCTATCTCTCTCTCTCTCTCTCTCTCTCTATCTCTATCTCTATCTCTCTCTCTCGTCAAATAAATAAAATATTTTTTAAAAAAAGAAAAGGCGGAGATGGGAACACAAACAGTTTGGGGAGAAACTGTGGCTGGTTTGGATGCCTGGAGCTTGAGGTGTCTGTGGGATTTCTATTTGAATCTTCCCCACCTCCAGCCTGGTTAACTGATTTGCCCAAAGCGGCAAAATCGTGGCAAATAACAGAAATCTGCTTCAGCGCGTCCTAACAAAGCTGGCCTTCGGTAGCACAGTAGGAAGAGGGACAGATGGGCAGAGAAGGGATGTGTTCACGGAGACAATAATCGGACCTCCCAAGCTGAAATGAGGATCGCGGTGAAAAGCCAGGGACCTGGCAGCATTTAACAGGGCAGGGGAAGCGCGGCCCCCGCCCTACCCTGCTCTGCGCTAGACCTGAGCATCCCCTACCAGCCGGAACGCGGGAGGCGAGGCTCAGTGCCTGGAAACCCCGGCAGCCGGGCGGGATCCGCTGCGGGACCACCAATCCGACAGTGCCTGGTGGCGGCGCCACGTGACCGGCCTCCTTCCCCACCCCCTTCTCCCGCCTTCTAGGGAAGACCGGCTTCCCCGCAGCCCTGCCGCCCCCGCCCCTCTCGTGCCGCAGCGGCGCGGGAGGGCGCAGAGGCGAGGGGCCGGGATTCCACCGCAGTCCGCTGCGGCACGGGGGTGGGGAAGAGGAGGAGGCGAGCGATTTCCAGCCGCAGCGCCTGCAGTGTTTTCTGTCAAGGTCAAGCATATCCCTTCCTGGGCAACCCAGTCTCCGGAATCCCTCCCTTGTCATCCTTCGAGCCATTCCCACCTCCGCTGCCTCGCTCCTGGCCGCAGCATCTCTGGCCCTGCTGGACCACTGCCTCAGCCTCTCGCAGGGCTTGCTGCAGGGGTGGGAGGGTGGGAGGGTTTCAATCCATCCTGCCCACGAGCTTCCCAGCTTCTTTTGTCATAAGCACACCTCATGCTGCGCCCCTACTCAGAACCCCGCACTGGCTCCCAGTGTCCTGCAGGAGAGAGTTAAGGCCCTTCATAACCAAGCCTCAGGTTAACCCTTTCCAGCCCCACTTCCCCCTCGCAACAGAGACCCAGTCCCCCCAACCCTTTGCCCTTCCAGGAGCAGTCACCGCTTGCCTGCTTAAGTGACTACTGTTGACTGTATCTTCTGCTTAGGGTCAGCTTTGTGAACCTAGCAAATTCATGGACCCAGTCTGATTGCAATAACAGAGTGGAGGGCCCAAGCAACCTGGTCTCAAAAATGCCCTGTAGCAAAGGTCACAAAGTTGAAAGCCTACAGGGATAAAGCAGGAGAAATAATCCCAGTAGGCAAAGGCCTAAGAAAAACCTGTCTAAAGGGCAGGGACCCTGCTCTCCATTCAGGGCAACACGCTCCTTGCAGGAAACTTGAGTCCTATGATGCCAGATATGAGTATACAAGAAAAGACACAAATCCAGATTTTCTTGTGTCATCTCTCAATTTTTAACTGATGATTTTTTTTTTTTTTAAATCCCTGTGGACCAGAGACAGCCTGTAGATCCTCAGCGCATGACTTCCTGTTCTAGGGAAGAGAATGGCTTTCTTTGGAAAAATACTTCAAAAACTGTTGAAGGTGAAGATTTGCTCTTGAAGCTCTGAGAGGCAGCTGCTGTGGCGGCAACAAGGAAGTGGACAAGGATTTGAATTTGTTCCTAAAATGACATGGGATGTTTTAAGCTACAAGCACCTGAGAGCATCTACCAGAAACCGGAGGACTGGGTTTGGGAAATGGGCAGGAACCAAATGTGGGAAGTATGAGGAAGCCGGTGGGCAGCCAGCAGCCAGCCAGGGTCATCTACCCACCATGAATGACAGCAAACATTCCCTCCCATCCTCGCAGGGGCTTCCTGAGGGCCCGAGAAGCACCCTGCAGAGCTTTACTTGTGAGGGTGTGGTGGGTGGGTGAGGGTAGGTGGGTGAGGGGGAGATAGGAGGGGAAGCCAACCCCACCCCCACCCCCAACCTCTAGGGCTTCACACAGTGGGATAACACTTGGAATGGAAATTTGAGAGCTCCTCAGGAAGAGAGAATGGGAGATAATAGCCAAACTATGGTAAGTGTCCCAAGGCTGAGGGTCTGGGGACAATGGGGAGGGAATGGCTGAGGCCATCTTGGGCACCAAGTTTCTTTTAGTTCACCCTGAGGTGTTTTTTTTTTGTAGCTATGATGTGATCCCCTTCGCTGTCTCCCATCCCTGGGAACCTTAAAAAAAGAACTTGATACTCCCTGAGGCTGTCTGGACTGGGGTGTTTGTGGAACTGGTAGAAAGGGCCAAGTTTTACATCGATTTTGGCATAGTGTTGACCAAAGAGGGTACAGGCTGAAGCCAGAGCTGGATCGGGACAAATCAGATCTGCCAGGAACTTGCAGGAATCTTGCAGAGGGCTTTGCAGTAGTTACTTGGGCTTGTCCTGTGAAGATCCGAAGGGGTCAGGAGGCCCCTGGCTGACATCTTGTTGACAGCGAAGAACCAGCGACAATTGACTGAGTGCTTACTTGTGAGACACTATGCTGCAGAAGCATACCATCTCTGTTTTCTCGGGAGTGATGGTGTGAGAGAGTCAGAGTCTCTCCTAAGAGACTATCATCATAGTTCCCATTTTACAGATGAGGGAATGAAGGCCCAGAGAAGTGAGGGGACTTGCCCAAAGCCGCAGAGATAGAAAAAGTGGACTGGACCTGCTCTCCAACAGATCAGCCCCCACAGCAGAAATTGTCGCATTGTCTGCACTTACCAAGCACATAGTGGGGGCTGAGTACGTGTTCAAGCAGTTCATTTAAGGAAGGCCAGAAGCAGTACCGTCAATTCTCAGATCTCTGTGCCGCTGGACAAGTTATACACCCTCTCTAAGCTTAGGCTCCATCTGAGGAATGGGAATTATAATAGGACTATTGTGGGATTTACAAGAGACCAAGTCATAGCATTTCTGAACTTGCCATACAAACAGTGGGTGTTGTTGCTGCTAGAGATGATGACAGTGGGGAATAAGGAGGAGCAGGGAAGGAAACCAGGATCTGGAAGTACCAGCACTGTATCAAGTCAGATGGGAAGTTCTCAGGAGACCCCACCAGTGTGCAATTTCTAAGACTACTGTGTCTTTATTTGCCCATCATTGCTGGAACACCTCCTACGTGCCAATGTTTGATCTCATTTCATTAAAAACTCTGTTTCAGTCATGTTCCCAGCTCACGTGGCTATCCTGAGGACAAGGCCATCTCACCTGTAGACGTGGGCCATGCGTGAGTCCAGGGAGCTACTTCTGGTGTGGTTCAGGTCCTGGCGGTAGGTGACAGTGAACCCGTCTACTGGCCTGGCCGCAGGGTGTGCGCAGGGTGTGCGTCATTGGGGCTCCCAGGCTCCCCAAGGCTGAGTCTTTCATGCAGTAGATGTACCAGCCCTTCCTCACCATCTGTGACGGCAGTAAGCCTGCAACACTGACCCCACCATCCATAGGACTGCCTACCGCTGCAGCCCTGGGACGGCCTCTGCCAGGCTTTGCTACGCCTGCTGCCTGGACTGGAAGAGGACCAGAAGGCTTCCCAGGGCCTATGGGGTAGCAGTATGCCAGCCACCATCCCAGGATGCAGGGAGCTGTGTCCAGCCAGGCCGCTGTCACCACCCTGTGGGATGGCAGGGCGACAGCTGCCAGACAGACGTGGACGAACCAGTGCTGGAGGGGGCACCTGTCCCCTGCACTGTGTCAACACAGTGGCTACTTACTGATGCCAGGGTTGGGAAGGGCATAGCCCATCTGCACATGGTGTGCTCTGCCTGTCCAAGTGAAGGACTCCCAGGGGAAACCCGAACCCCACAACAGGAACAGACAGTGCAGTAGAGGAAGAAGTGCGGAGGCTTCAGTCCAGACTGGATGTGCTGGAGGAGAAGCAGCAGCTGGTGCTGGCCCCCCTGTACCGCCAGGCCTCGAGGGCCCTAGAGCAGAGGCTGCCTGACCCCAACAGCCTCCCGGCTCACTCCTTCCAGCAGCTGGACCCCATCGATTCTCTGAGAGAGTAGATCTCCTTCCTGGAGAAGCAGCTGGGGTTCTGTTCCTGCAAGAAGGAGCTGCGAGAGGCCTGGCCCAGGTCCCTGGCTCTGGCTACGGAGAGCCCGTGCCCACTGGGCTGACTAGCACCCCTGCCCCCCTGCCAGTGGGCCTGTGGCTGAGGGAAGGTACAGAGTCCTGCTCACTGGGTAGGATGTTGGGGCCCCTCTGACCTGTGTCAGAATAAATTGAGGGTTCAGCGTGGGGGAAAAGCTCTGTTTCATTAACAGATACTCAATTAGTTTCATTTTACAAGTGAGAAAATGAGGTTAGAGAGACGAGGTGACTTCCCCCAAAGAGAACACAGCTGGAGAGTGGCAGAGGCAGGATTTGAACTTGGATCTGGGTGACTCCAAAGCCTTGTTCCTTCCGCCTGCTAGTCAGCCTCTCCTCCATTTATCAGACTTCGAGCAAGTGCCCGCACTCTGTGGCAGCTGGGGACACAAGGCCCAGACAGGCTGAAAGAAGTCTCTAGGTCAAGTTGGGGAGGCAGCCAACTCAGCGGAAATTCACAGTTCAGCATGACATGCTCTCTGCTGGGGGGAGTGTGGTGACAGAAGAGGGGCTGTTGCTGTAGACTTGCCCTTCTCTTTGGCCCAAGGACCCCCAGGCACATCTCAAACTTGCCAAGTGGTCTCCAAGTCCCCTACTCTAAAGTGAGGAGGAGACACACCTTCATCCCTCCTCTCTGGGTAGCGGGGATTGTTGAAGTGGGAACAGACGGTAATCAACAATCCTCTCCAAAAGAAATCCCTCCCAACCAGCCTCTCCTTTGTCTCTGTGTTTCCGTCTGTGTCTAACACACACGCACTCCATGATGACAGGAGGTGGGTGACAGGTTAATGCGGGTAGGACCATTTTCTCCATCCTTTGGCACATCCTGCCTGGGTGGGCCTTGGCATTTGTCGCCCCTACTGTAAAGGCAAAATGACAGTACGCTCGCATTTAACACCCTGGGACACACGCATTAAAAAGAAATCAGGAAGGGGCACCTGGGTGGCTTAGTCAGTTAAACATCCAACTCTTGATTTCACCTCAGGTCTTAATCTCAGGGTCCTGAATTCAAGCCCCATGTTGGGCTCCATGCTGGGCGTGGAGCCTACTTAAAAAAAAAAAAAATCAGGAAGGAATGTCCCTCAACCATCAGTAGTGATTATCTCTGGGTAAAGTTACATGTAATCTCTATTTTCTTCTTTCTACTTATTTGCTTAAATTTTTTTTTTTTTTTTTAAACAGGGCACCTGGGTAGCTCAGGTGGTTGAGTGTCCCAGTCTTGATTTCATCTCAGGTCATGATCTCAGGGTCATGGGATTGAGCTCCTTGTTGGGCTCTGACTCAGCACAGCCTGCTTGTTCCTCTCCATCTCCTCCTTCCCCAGCTTGTGCACTCTGTCTCTCTACAAATAAAGAAATAAAGTCTTGGGGCACCTGGGTGGCTCAGAGGGTTAAGCCTCTGCCTTCAGCTCAGATCATGATCTCAGGGTCCTGGGATGAGGCCCCCATTGGGCTCTCTGCTCAGCAGGGAGCCTGCTTCCTCTTCTCTCTCTCTGCCTGCCTCTCTGCCTACTTGTGATCTCTCTCACTGTCAAATAAATAAATAAAATCTAAAAAAAAAAAGAAATAAAGTCTTAAAGAATTTTTTTTACCATGGACTTATATTTTTGCAATCAGTAAAAATATAAATGAAATTATTCTCCATTTCAACAATCATGTGTGGCCTCACAGGTGTCGGGGGTCTCTTAGAAGCAATCTCACAAGGGGCTTTGCCCTGAGCACAGCCAGGACTTAACAGGACATCACCAAGGGGAGAGGGGAGGAGAGGTCATTGAGGATTAAAAGCAAGAGTCATTGTTCCTGAGAGTTTGCTCCAAGCCTAGGTTCTTCCTAGCCCTTGATGTACATCTCATTTAACCCTCAAAGCCAAATTAGGAGATAAATTATTATTTCACAGCTGAGGAAACCAAGGATCCATTTTGCAGAACCCTCCCGGTGGCACAGAGCTTTTGTATTCCCAGCTCTGCACACACACACAGACACACACACCCATACTAGTACTATGCAGAAAAACAGGGAGAAATCATTGCCCCATTTTCTCATGAGAAAATCAAGGCCAGACAGGGGACTTGCTCAGTGTGGTCAGCTGAGAAGTGAGGGCACTCCTTCTAGAATGCAGGCGTCCTTTCTCTTTCCTGGGGGTCCTCGTCCTTCTGCCACCTTCTGCCAACTGCAGAGGCTTCCTTTTCGAAACAAATGACTCAAGGTAAATTGCTGACTGGACTTCCCCTTTCAGAAAACACAGGAAGTCTGTGTTGTTTGTAATTGTAGGAGAAGGATTTCAGGTCTGTTACAAAGTGGGTGGGACCAGATAGTGGATGGGGTCCTGCAGAGGCGGGGCCCCTGGCAGCCTGGGCTGGCAAGGGTGGCCCCCATTTTTCCTGAAGGTCATGTGAGTGTGTCTGCCGGAGTTGGCCCAAAGTCCCACCCCAAAAAGCTGACTTAACTATTATGGAATTTAGAAAAATGAGCGTGGGGGTGTGTCATAATAATAATAATAATAATGGTGATGACAATAGCTCACGTTTATGGTATGTTAACCTTCGTACTAGACACTCTCTTAAGTGGCTGACACACTTGACTTCATTTGAGCCTCATAACAGCCCTAGAAGAAGATTCTATAGCTTTGGAGCCAAAAAAAAAAAAAAAAGAAAGAAATTGGATTCAAATCACAACCATGCTGCCTCCCAGCTGTGTGACCTTGGAGAAGTTATTTATATTCATTCAACAAATATTTCTGAACACCTACGCTCACCACACTATGTGCCACACAACACTCAGTGAACATAACAAGGATCCCTGCTCTCTTACTGCTGAGGTTTTACAAGGGGAAACAGACAAACTGTAAGCACAGTAGGTTTTGTTCGAAGGTATAAGGCTAAATGGGAGTAAGGATAAGGAGTGCTGAGGGGTGTAGAGGTGGAGAGGGGATCCAGTGTTAAATAGTGGTGTCAGGGAGAGCCTCATAAGAAGGTGGTATTTATGTAAAGCCTTAAGGAGTTAAGGGAGTTAGTCACAGAGATAACTGGGGAAAGTCTGTTCCAAGCAGGAGAAACAGCCAGTGCGAAAGCTCGAAGGGTACCTGGTGGTTTCAGAGGCTGGAACAGAAGGATCCCGGGAGAGAGTCCTCATACCCCCAGCAACGTTCCAGTCATTCTTTCTCATACCATGCTTTGTGTGCCCTTCACCTCATATTTGTGATTGTTTTACTTATTTGGGTGTTTGCCTATTTCTTGTTTGTGTTGTCACAGTGCTAGGCTCCTCATAAGCAGAGGTCATGTTAGTCTTGTTCAGTGCTCAACATGCAGAACCTAGGAGGCCCTTAATACTAGTGGGATTAATGAATTAAATCCAGTTATCTACCCATCTAGTCATATTTGTGATAGAAGCTCCCCACCACATCTAACAGTATTTCTCAGGGCACCCGATTTGGAGTTCTAGTTCAAGATATTAAGAACAGAGGTAGCAGTCAAGAATGTAGGCTCTGGGGTCAGACTGCATGCCTGGTCCAGGGTTCACTACTTCCTAGCTGCGTGATCTCAGGTAAGTTAGGAAAACAAACAAACAACAACAAACGTCACTTCTCTGTGCCTCAGTTTCCAAACCTGGAAACTGGCATCATAATAGTGTCTCTATCTAAGACATGTATGCATTCAGGGGCGCCTGGGTGGCTCAGTCATTAAGCGTCTGCCTTTGGCTCAGGTCATGATCCCAGAGTCCCGAGATCGAGCCTCACATCTGGCTCCCTGCCCAGTGGGAAGCCTGCTTCTCCCTCTCTCACTGTGTTTCTCTCTGTCAAATAAATAAATAAAATCTTAAAAAAAAAAAAAAGACATGTACACATTTGAAGCTGTGCCAAGTGGATCGTGCTTTTACATGTGTTGGCTACTGGGGTTTCCTCAATGCAGGACAGCCTTAGGAGCCAGGCCTCTAACTCCTTTCCTCCCGTGCCAGATCCCCAAAGGAAGCTGCGAGGGCAAGGTGTGCCTGCTGCCGCATCTGGGCTATGTGCTAGCAGTTGCGGCACTCTAGTGTCTCTACTGGCGTAGCATTGTGGGGAGATTGTGCCTTGCTATACAACCTCCCAGGTGATTCTCTGGCCCTTTTCTGCTAGACAATCCAGAGTGGACTCTTGTTTACAGTTGAGAATGTTAACTGATAAAGCTATCAATACTGGATCCCTGCTTCTATGCCCAGTACTTTACATTGATTATTTCGTGCATTAATAATCCTCTTTTGCAAAAGAGGGAACCATTCAGGTGAAGTGGCTTGACTAAGGATGCCTAGCCAGTGAATGGCAGAGCCAGGGTTCAAGTTCACTTGTGTCTCCCCATTGCTCTCTCTCCACATTGCTCCGGCAGGATTTTCTCCTCCAGCACTTGCTGCTGTCTGGGAAGACAGCCCACAGCTCAGCTCTGCCTAGACAGAAGAAATCATGGGAGTGTGTCCCTAAGCCGGAAAGAGAGACAGGTCTGGGCTGCCTGGGAGGAGCTCTGGCACCGGGAGGGAAACTTACTGTTCCTTCCCTGGTTCAGTACTTCAACAGGAGAAGCCCTCCTCCCCACTGCCCTGTAAGCCAGAGACATTTTTGCTCTGAGGTCTGAGCCCAACTGTCACTGGGTGGCCTGATTCCCGTGGAAATGTGGAGATGGAAAACATCTGGGCCTGCTGTGGTTGCCAGGCAACAACCAGCTCCTCACTCACGTGACAGAGTCAAGGAGACTGCCTTGATGCTGTCAGAGATTGGATCTGATGCCCTGAGACCTTGATTCTGGATCTGGTTTTCAGGGTGAACTTGGGCAAGTCCCTGCCCCTTTCTGGGATTCAGTTTCCCACCCCTCGTTTAAAGAGCAATTGGGGGGCGCCTGGGTGGCTCAGTTGGTTAAGCAACTGCCTTCGGCTCAGGTCATGATCCCGGAGACCTGGGATGGAGCCCCACATCGGGCTCCTGCTCCGGCGGGAAGCTTACTTCTCCCTCTTTCACCCCCCCTGCTTGCGTTCCCTCTCTCGCTGTGTGCGTTTCTGTCAAATAAATAAAATCTTTTTTTTAAAAAAAAAAGAGCAATCGGACTGTGTAAGTCACGAGATGAGTAGACACTAGGTAGCTGGATACAGAGAGCAGGGCCAGGGACTCAGGGGCTGGTCATGGGCGAGAGCAGACCCGGTTTTCCTTCTGTCCATCCTGTGCTAGCCTGCCCTGGCCCTGGCTACCAGCTGAGGGTAAGGGACATTGTCTTTCTCACCCCAAGCTAATTCAGGCCCTCCAGGCTCCATCCCAGGCCCACTCTTGCAGCTCAGTCTTGGAACCATCTTTGGACTCACAAGTCCAGCAAAGTTAGAGCAGCTACCTCCTACCAGGCATGGGGGAGCGCATTCCTGAGTTCCTGCCAAAATGAAGCAACCCAGCTCTGGGTGTTTCCCTGAATACCCATCGGAGGACCTTCTGACGCTGTTTGCAGAGCCTGCGCTGATGAACACCCTGAGGGCGGTGTGCTGGGCCACCATCAGCGGAGCTCACTCGACCACTACACACAATGCCAGGGGTTGCCCTTTGTTGGGGTCAGCCCAACAGCATGTGCTTTGTGTCCGTGAATCCCCACACAATCCAGAGGGATGGGAATGCAGGCCCGTGTTTACAGATGAAGAAATGGAGCTTCAGAGAGGCGAAATGACTTGCCCAAGTTCTCGGTAAATGACAGAGCCAGGACTCAGGCTCAGGCCTGGTGCCAGGGTCTGGGGGTTCAAACCACCATAGGGCACTGTGTCAGAGCTGGAAGAGCTCAACCTGTCCTCAGTCCCCACTTTACAGATGGACAAATCAAGGCCCAGAGAGAAGTGACTGGCCCAAGGTCACCATAGCAAGCCAGCATTAGAGCCGATTCTATGATCACTCCCCCCATAAGTCTCACCATAACGTTCCAGAAAACAGAGAGTGCCCCAGGCATAAACAAGAAATCCTGTCTTAAGAAATTTCCAGCATTTCCTAGGAAGTGGAACAGTGCCCAGGGTTCACAGATGACAATGTCCTAGAGGTCTCAGAGTTAGGGTTGGAGTCCAAACCCACCTCTAGGCAGTGAGGGGCCTGTGGGTGTCACTCTCTAGGGTCTATGCCTAGAGGAGGCAGCATCTCTAAATACTTCTCAGCTGCTTTGGCTGATTAATGACCACATGTCTATGGGTGTCTGTTCAATGTAACTTCCTCTGGGGAGGCCTCTGTGCACTCCCACGGTCCCCCAACCGCAGAGTCTCAGGAGCCCAGCTCTTTTCCATAATAGCATGGACCCCAGTGTGCCCTGTGGACTCAGAGAAGAGGCACATGCAACGAACACCAACTTTAGAACTCACCTTCCAACCACTGACCTACAGGTGCACCTCTGGAATTTGATATTATCCTTACAAAAGCAAGCTAATGTTTTACATTCAGTGATGTAAAAGTGATGTTCTTAATATAAGAACAGATCGCAATCACCCCTGCAGTGGCCAGGAGCACCCTTGGATTCTCTGCTTGATCTCAATTCATCACTAAAGATGGGATCTATATCTTAAAGGTCAGAGCAGTGTTAATGTCCCATTATCTCAAGACCTACAAAGCTTTTCCTTTGGTCCAGGTCTCAGACCCAAGGAGGCAAAAGATTAATCATGCATTACAGGTAATTTAAGGACTTTCAAATGTAATTTTGAATGATATGTCCTTTCCATCTGAGGGCTGATTTAGAGGTGAACCTCCTCCAGAGACAACCCTCACCATATGAGAGAGTATTGAATTTCAATCCCCTCTCCCACCCCAGACCAGAAGCCCCATAAGGATCTGTTTGGCTCAGCTCTCTGTACCCGTATCAGGCACCATGCTGGCCACAGAGCAGACATCCAGTAGGTGTTGATGGAGGGAATGAATCACATTTCCTTACTTGTGGAAATAAGACCCCTGCGATCTGTGTAGGTCTAGGTGGCCATAGGTGCTGGACGGCTGGAAGCCACTGAAACATCTATTCGCACTTGCTCTCCTGCACACACAAGGCCAGAAGCAGTGTGAGGGTGAACGCATGTATATTTATTTGCTCCCACGTGTGTGTGAAAACCAGGCACAGTTTTCTATTTGAGGCAGTTACATTTGTATCAATTTCCTATTGGTTCTGTAACAAATTACCATAAATCTAGTGGCTTAAAGCAATGACAATTTTATTGTCTTATAGCTGGAGATGAGAAGTCCAAAATAGGTCTTACAGGGGTGAAAATCAAAGTGTTGGCAAGGCTTGCATTTCTTCCGGAGACTCTAGGGAAGAATCTGTTTCCTTGCCTTTTTATCTTCCAGAACTGCTTTCCTTGGCTTGTGGCCCTTCCTCCATCAAAGCCAACAGCACGGCATCTTGAGATCTCGCTCTCTCTGGGCTTCTGCCTTTGCACATTGCTTCCTCTCTTATAAGCACCCTATGATTACATTGGCCCCACCCCGATAATCCAGGATAGTCTTCCCCCCTTTTAAGATCCTTAATTTAATTACATCTGTCAAATCACTTTGCTGTATCAGGTTATGTTCACAGGTTCTGGGGATCAGGACCTGATATCTTTGGGTGGCCATTATCCAGCCTACCTTGCTCCGTTAAGCAAGACATTCAATATATGTTTGGTGAATTGCATCATAAGAAAGGGAAGAATTAATGCCCCAGCAGAGAGTGCACAGCATGAGAACCGGGGGCTGCAAGAACTGAGAAATTCTGCAACCCAAAGCCCTCCAATGTGGCTTCTGCCCAGGGAATGCTGGTGTCTCCTGCCCTGGCCTCTTCCAGGCATCAAACTTTTTGTTCTTATTTTAGATCTTGAAGAAACAATGTACAAGTTTGTTACCAAACAAAAGAATCTTGATTTATGTTTATCAATTAATCAAACAGAAGAACTGATTGTTTTGATTAAGTATGAACTTTGCAGTCTCCAAGACCTGGATTCAAACCCAGGTCCTGTCACTTACTAGCTGTAAACAATAATTTTACCTCCAGGAGGAGCCTCAGATGATATGTATTATTTTGGGATTTTTTTATCTGTAAAATGGGGATAATAACAGAACTTCCATCATAAGGTAGTTGTGACAAATAAGATAATGTAGATTGTGGTTTTCAAAGTGTGGTTCCCAGACCAGCTCTATTAACATTACCTGTCAGTTAGACCCATCCCTGACATATTGAGTCAGAGACTCTTGAGATGGGGTCCAGCAATCTATGTGGCAACAATCCTTCCAGAAGATTCTACTGTAGCCTATATATATATATATGCCTTTATGCCTTACTTCTCTATATATCTATACATATAATTCTATTATATATATTGCATAACATACCATATGTTACATATACACTTAACATAATTAATATTATATTTAATATATAATTGAATACAAATAATTAATGTAATATGTTACATTTAATATATGTTATATAATATAATTAATATAGTATATATTACATTACATATAATGTGCTAGGCACAAGGAGCCTGGCACACAACACACACTCAACAAACGGTTCTCATCATTCTTTTTTTTTTTTAAAGATTTTATTTATTTATTTATTTATTTATTTATTTATTTGAGAGAGAGATCACAAGTAGGCAGAGAGGCAGGCAGAGAAAAAGGGGGAAGCAGGCTCCTTGCTGAGCAGAGAGCCCGATGTGGGGCTCGATCCCAGGACTCTGAGATCCTGACCTGAGCCGAAGGCAGAGCCTTAACCCACTGAGCCACTAGGACTCAGGTGCCCTAGCACTTTCTCTTTGAGATGTTGAGTTGGGCTTGTATCTCTCCCCCTTCATATTCTACCAACACTGTACTGTTAGGGAGGTCTACTGCAACCTATCACTCATACTGCTGCCCTTTAATGAAGTTATCTTCCCGCCTCTCCTTGCTCACTATTTCTCCAGACAGGTTAAGCCCCCTTGTCAAGCCCTGCGCATACCTGCCTGCCAACTGTGCGAGCAATGTAAAGACCACTCCCCTCACCTGTCTCCTCTGCAAGGTATCTTAGCTGTGCTTAGGGCTCTCTAGCATGTCTGAGCCTCAGATGAGAACTGACCAGCCCTGAGGCACAGGGGAAGTTTCCTTCTCTAATCTGGGACTTATGTTTCTCCTTGTCTGGCTGGCTTTGGCAGCTACTTTACCCTGGGGACTCACTCTGTTTGGAGGTTTATCAAAACCCCCAGGCCTTTTTCTCAGGAACTGCCTGAGCTCTGGTGGCTTGGGTCACCCCAGTCCCTGACAAGTGCAGTTCATTTCTTAAAAATAACATTTACTTTCGAATTACAAGAGTAATACATTCTTGGTGCAGTAATTTAGGAAACAGAAAGGGGAAAAAAGATCACTGGTAATGGTCACTTTTAAAGGGACTGATTTTCCCTTATAGTAATCCTATATTTTTGTAATAAAAAACCCCCCACACTTAAGTAACTTTCATTTCTGGAGGAGGAAAGGGAACTGGAGAAAACAAAACTAATGTACAAGGGGTGGGGGGCCCCTGGGTGGCTCAGTTGGTCAAGGGTCCAACTCTTGATTTCTCCTTGGGTGGTGATCTCAGGATGGTGGGAATGAGCCCTGAATGGGGCTCCTTGATCAATGGAGTCTGTTTGAAATTCTCTCTTTCTCTCTCCCTCTGCCCTGCTCCACACACACACACACACACACACACACACTCTCTCTCTCTCTCTCTCTCTCTCTCTCTCTCTCAAATAAATAAATAAACAAATAGGGTGCCTGGGTGGCTCAGTGGGTTAAAGCCTCTGCTTTCGGCTCAGGTCATGATCTCGGGGTCCTGAGATCAAGGCCCACATCGGGCTCTCTGCTCGGCAGGGAGCCTGCTTCCTCCTCTTTCTGCCTGCCTACTTGCGATCTCTCTCTCTGTCAAATAAATAAATAAAATCTTTAAAAAAAAACAAAAAACAAACAAATAAACAAATAAACAAAAATCTTTAAAAAACTAATGTAAATGGGCATAATTGTGAATTCTAGCATATAGAGATATCTCTGGTCTCATATACAATTCAAAGTTACGTCAGTGTATAGCAATGTAAACTCATCTCCCAGAGAACTACCATCGCTAATATTTGGGGTATAGCCTCCAGAACTTTACAGTTAACATCTTGTATGTTTAAACTTAAATTAAGGTCTAGGGGATGCAATTGGTGCAGCCACTCTGGAAAACAGTACGGAGGTTCCTCAAAAGTTAAAAATAGAACTACCTGGGGCACCTGGGTGGCTCAGTTGGTTAAGCCACTGCCTTGGGCTCAGGCCATGATCCTGGAGTCCAAGGATCAAGTCCCATATCGGGCTCCCAGCTGTTCGGGGAGTCGACTTCTCCCTCTGACCTTCTCCCCTCTCATGCTCTCTCTCACTCACTCTCTCTCAAATAAATAAATAAAATCTTAAAAAAAAAAAAAAAGAACTACCCTACGACCCAGCAATTTCACAACTAGGTATTTAACCAAAGGATACAAACATAGTGATTCCAAGGGGCACATGCACCCCAATGTTTAAAGCAGCAATGTTCACAATAGCCAAACTATGGAAAGAGCCCAGATGTCCATTGACAGATGAATGGATAAAGAAGATGTGGTATACCCAAAAAAAAAAAAAAAAAAAAAAAAAAGAAGATGTGGTATACCCAATGGAATATTTCTGAGCCATCAAAAAGAATAAAATCTTGCCATTAATGCTCTTTAATGAAGTATATATTATGCCAAGCAAAATATGTCAGAGGAAGACAAATACCATATGATTTCACTCATACGTGGAGTTTAAGAAACAGATGAACATAAGGAAAGGGAAGGAAAAATAAAATAAGAAGAAAACAGAGAGGGAGGCAAACCATAAAAGAATCTTAATTATAGGAAACAAACAGGGTTGTTGGAGGGGAGGGGGGGGCTGGGGTAACTGTGTGATGGTACTAAGGAGGGCACTTGATGGAATGAGCACTGGGTGTTATATGCAACTGCAACTGATGAATCACTAACTTCTTCCTCTGAAAGTAATAATAGAGTATATGTTAACTAAATTGAATTTAAATTTAAAAAATAAAAGAAAAAAACATTTAAATTTGGGTCTAAACTTAGCACTGGATTTGGAGATAGACCTGGTTCAAATTCTGGCTTCCATATATATTGGTTGTATTACTTTGGACAATTTTATTAAATGTCTTGAAACCTCAGTTTCCTCATCTGTAAAATGGAGGTGATAATATCTATCCCCCAGGATTGCGGTCAACGTGAAAATTAATGGAAATAAAACACAGTAAGAGTCTGCGAAGAGCATATATTGGGATTGTTACTACTATTAACCGTTCACCTGGGCATCTGCCATTCCCGTCCAGCCCGTCCAGATCCAGGTCGGATGCCACTCCTCTTTCTAGTCTTCCCTGGCGGCTCCCACACCTCCCGTTCTCTTTATCTTGCTGCTGTCGCGTGTCCATCTTTCTGTTAAGGCGTCAGACACACACTGCTGTGTTCTCTACAATCTGAAGCTCCTCCGGAGGAGAGACCATGTCCACCTTGTTCATTTCTGTGTCACCGGGGCAGGCTCCAGCAAAAGGCGTGACCCAGAGTGGCTGTCAGAATGCATCAAATCGGAGAATTAGAAGGGGCTGGATAAGAATTTGTTGAGGAACGGATGAATAAACATCGGGGAGACTGAATGCGTGAATGGACGAATGTATGAATGAGTCGGGAGCGGCAGGCGTCGCCCCTCAGTCCAACCCTCTTTTCTCTTAGAAGGAAGCGAATCCTCTTCTGCTAGGTGAGTCTCGTCAGGTGGGGGGCGGGGCTCCTTCAGGGCCAAAGCCTGGGCGGAAGCCCCGCCCCTCATAGCTGGAAGTCGCCGGGGGCGGGGCCTTTCGAAGGCGGGGCCGGGGAATGGGTGTCAGGGGCTGGGCCGGAGCAGGGCCCGGCGGGGCCGGGGCGGGGCCGGGGCAGGGCTGGGCGGGGCCGGGCGGGGCCGGGCGGGGCCGGGGCGGGGCCGGAAGGGTCAGGGAGGCCAGTCCGGGTTGCGGGAGGCGGGGCCGGAACCTGAGCACCCTCACAGCCAAACCCCCACATCTGCGGCTCGTTCCGAGGCGCGTGCGGTCTGGAGCAGCCCCAACCTAGATGGCTGAGAAATTGAGACCTCAGAGTGGGAGGCTGCTGCCGGGCCGAGTCCGACCCCAGCCTGCTAGTTCACTTGATGTGTGACCATCGTTGACATGGGTCTCCCTTCCCGCTCTAATTTCCCGATCTCTGGGGTCCCTTCCCGCTTTGGCATGACTAAGTCTTAACTTTTTCCCAGGCAACCTCCAAAAAAATCTCCGAAAGCAAAACCAAAACCAAAACCTGATACCTGACACCACTGAAGAGACGTTTAGGAGGAGCAGAAAGCTGAGTCAGAAGGAAAAGTCGCCTCACCCCAGCTCCTTTCCTGTCTTGGGCTCCCACGCCCACCAGATGGCCGGGGGGGGGGGGGGGGGGGGGGGGGGGCTCGGGGCCATTGAAGGTAAACTGCTTTGCAATCCTTGGCCCGGCCCTCCCTGAGGCCAGCCCAGCACCACTACGCTCCTGTGACAGGGGCAGGATCAGAGGACCTCCTGGTACATTCCTGAGCCGGTTCCAAGGCAGCTAGGCTGGGTCTTCTGTACTGAGGGCTTGCTGACCTGCGGGGAAGGGAGTTTTTCGAGAAGGAAATGGTTGTGGTAAGAGGGAATGATGGAACAAATTCTTGGGGATGAGGTTGAAAAGCTCCTTGCTCTGGGCGTGTTCTGGTCGTGAATGTGGTGCAGCCACCACCATCAGAAAGTACCTAACCGCTTCGGGGAGCCTGGGTGGCTCAGTTGGTTAAGTGACTGCCTTCAGCTCAGGTCGTGACCCTGGAGTCCCAGGATTGAGTCCCAGGATCGAGTCCCACATCAAGTCCCACATCCAGTCCGGCATCAAGTCCCACATTGGGCTTCCTGCTCGGCAGGGAGTCTGCTTCTCCTCCTGGCCCTCTCCCTCTCATGCTTTCTCTCTCTAATAAATAATAATAATGATGGATGATGATAAAGAAAGTAGGTAAGTATTTCAGAGGGTCACAGCAAGCCTCAGCTTGAGGAGACTCAGGCCAGCCACCCTCTGCTCAGAGCAGTTTCCTAGGGTCACCCAGAGGCTGGTCCACCACTCAAGCCTCTCTTCTGCTTCTCCAGAGGATCGCCTTGGGACATAGACATAGAGTTAGCTCCTGACTTGCCAGATGACATGGGAGGTTGCCAGGTGACATGGGAGGTCGGTTCCCCTCTCTGGATCTCAGTACTGGGTAAGAGTGAATTGTATTTGGCTCTGCAGTGTCACGATCTTGAACCCAAGATCCCGTGGCCAAGAAAGTACTTTGTAAACTCTGGGATTGGGGACAGTAGAAAGGCCTAATCATGTGGACAGATGAAAGGACACCCAGAATAGTTGGAGGGCTTGATCACTGTTTACTGAATGGCTCGTACAAGACCCAACCTTCCTGTGTTTCTCCTTCCTCATTGGTAAAATGGGGACATTCCCTTTTAGGCCTCTCATTCCTTTTCTGTAAAACAGGAGGGGGATGGGCTCCAAGGGTCTTGGGTCCTGTGATTTTGCTTCCTAGCTGTGTCCCTGAGGAAGACACTTCCCCCTCCATCTTAGAAATGTTTTAGTCTCTCCATCTACCCAATGGGCATTTTACCCCTCCCCATTTCTCAGGGTACCTGAGTTCAAATGGGGTGATCAGGAAGAGAGTGGACACGGAAACAGGCACAGCCCAGCTTCATATCCCCCATTTCCTGAGGAATCTGGGGTGTGCTGTTCCCATGGTGCTGGCTGGAAGTGACCTTTGGAATCCATCCCCCTTAAGTTCTTCTGAAAGAGCTTTGATGGCTCTCTGTCGCCCAAACAGGACCAAGGACCAACCTCAGCGTCCATTCAAAACCCTCTCCCACTCATACCTGATTCTCCTCACTCTCCAGGATACACCAGCAACATCCTCAAAGAAACCTTCTTCCCCCAGTCCTTTAGTCCTCATTTCAGGGTTCCAGCTGTACTTGTCTTCCAGATTTGCTCTTCCTCTAACTGTTCTTGACATTAGATAAGACTATCCCCACATATCCAGGAACTGAAGCCTGGAACCTGGGACTCCTCTTCCTTAACACCCACGTTTATACTAGCCCTCATGAAGATTCTGGTTTCTTGGAGCCCATCCCCTGTGTCTCTCATAGGTACCCCAGGACCTTGTGGGACATGTGGGGATTACTGGATAGCCATACACCTTCGCTATGCTGGGCCCTGTGCTGACACTGGAGGCACAGAGGTGGGTCAGTCTTTAAGGGCCCCAGGCCAGTGGGGAGAGGGTCACCTATTGCCTATTCAATCACTTTACCTTTTAAGCCCCTACACAGGAGAACACAGTAAGACCGACAAACATGGGTTGCAGAGAACTGGCTGAGTGTCCTTGGGGAAGCCTTCTCCCTCTCCGGGCCTGTGTTTTGCATCTCCATGACAGCATGGAAAGGATTCCAAGAATGGATGGGTGGGGGCTTTTCCAGTTCCAGCAATCTTAGGACCAATTCTCCAAGCCAGGGAGCAGGAGGAGAAAGAGGGAGGGAGACCTAGACACAGCTGTTCAGAGGCCCCCTGACTAAGGAGGAGCAGGTCCCACTCCTGCCTGGCAGTTCCTGGGAAATACTCCTCCCCCTACCCCTGGGCCGTGTAAAGCCTTTGAAAAGCCTAGCCTAAAACAGAGAAGTTGCTGGTTAGCTCCTTCCCAAGCCCTGCTGGGCTCTCTGACGGGCCCACAGCCTAATCTGGCTGGTGACTGGCTCTTCTCTCCAGCTGGTATGGGCTAGAATCCAGGCCAGGAACTGAGGGCCCCGGGGACTCTGCCCATTGCTGCTGCAGCGGAGCTTGTGAGTCAGACAGACCTGGGTTCAAGCCCAGCCTGGCCACTTTTTTATGCGTCACGTTCTATGTGTCACCTTTGTGTCACGTTTTATGTGTCGACCTGACCGGCTCACGGTGGACTCAGATGGCACTAAGCGAATACAGAGGCTTTAGGCAGTTTGCTAACTCCATCTGAGTCTCTATTTTGAAATTTGTAAGAAATAGAAATCATAATTCCTTGCGCAAGTACCACTCCCTCCTTTAGAATTCCCATTATTTATGGAAAAGAGCTCCGAATCTTCTTTGCAAGCATGTCACTGCTCTTCTCCACCCTGCCCTGGGCTGCCTTGCCAAGACTCATTTCCCCTTTGCTGACTGGATGCGTTAGCTAGACATCGTTCCCTTTCCAGCGCCCAGGACTTTGCACCAGCTGTTCCCTTCCTGTGAAACGCATGCCTCATCTTGTCTTTCGTCTAGCTGGTAAACTCTCATGCAGCCCTCAGGGGCCATCTCGGAGGTGTCCTCTTGGAGCCTTCCTTGACTCCCTTAGGAGTTGTCTCGCAATGCCTGGCACAGCCTTTGGCTGTCACATTATTCATGCCACCCTGGGGTTGTGGGTCTGTGTGTCTGTCTCCCTAGACTGTAAGCTCCTTGTCTCTGTTCCTAAAGAGGGTGACGGTTTCCCTTTCTTTGTGTTGCTTCAGCAGTTTTCAGTTTTCAGATCCATGATTTCACTTGAGGCAGGGCTTGAAGGCCCAGTGCTGAAGGGCTTAGGGCTTCCCACAGTAGATACAGGCCTTTCCAATGGTGGTGCCCACATGTCCTGGAGAGGACTGTGTGAACTTTGTGAGGGGCTTGTGCTCCATTTCATTCAAAAGCAGGGCCATTTGCACGCTCAAGGGCAGAAAGAACCACAGTCCCCATACCCCGGTGTCTGCTCTGGGCTGCCAACAAGGCTGGGGAATCTGCTTGGGGTTGCTAGGCTCCCTCAGGCTTGACGGGGCTGTCCCCAAGTCAAAAATATCTGTGGGTTGTTCTCATGTCCCTCCAGGAATTTCTTTTCCAGGAAAGTCCCTTGGGTGCCTGTCATCCAAGGAATGGCCTGACCCAAGGCAAAGCTGGGAAAGACAGTGGTGATTTTCTTCCACGATTTTACCGTGTAGCTCAGAGCCCGGAGATGTGGGTTCTTGTCCTGGTTCTGACCTGCTGTGCAGATATAGGTGAGTCATTCGGACCTCCTAGGTTTCAGTTTGCCTCTGAGGGCCCCACCTCACAGAGGATCCAGTAAGATCAAAGATGAGGACATTCTTTGCAGTTGACATTTGAATGATGGGAGATGACTGATGGGAGGCGGTGGGCTGGGAGTCAGATCCCCCTTGTGGCCAGAGGACCGTGGCCGCTCTTCATCCTGAGCTGCTTCACAGAGGAAGCCGGCTGTTCCGCACCTCCAGCTGAACTGTAACATCCCTTGCTTAGGAATGCCTTTCCTGTCTGCCCAGAGAGGCTGGCTTCCTGTTATAAAGCTCTCCAGCTACCTGTTTTCTAAACAACCCAAATAACCATAAATAATTCATTCAGTAATGAATTTAGCACCTGTCCTCTTGGCCA
The DNA here is from genome assembly GCA_004023965.1 of Spilogale gracilis. Taxonomy (NCBI): domain Eukaryota; kingdom Metazoa; phylum Chordata; class Mammalia; order Carnivora; family Mephitidae; genus Spilogale; species Spilogale gracilis. The sequence continues at coordinate 1,814 of PITA01012788.1, read as the reverse complement.
TACTGGGGGCTCCAGGCAGAAACCCTGTCTGACCTGTCCTCCAGAAGTCAACATGGGGCCTGACCCATCGGTGCTTAGTAAGTATTTCTGCAGGTTCTTTGAGTTCAGCTGCTCAGTGGGCTGTGGGAGGAACCCAGAATATAGAGGATGAGGCCCGCAAGTGGGAGGTGTCTGGGTGAATGGGCTGTTCTAGGAAGGTCCGTCTCTGAGATGGGAGGGAGTATCCTAGGAGGCAGGATGGCTTTGGCGTTGGAGGAAGGGAGCTGGTGGTGAGGGCAAGCTGAGATTCCAGAGGCTTTGCCTACCCGCCCCCTCCACCAGATGGCCATGAGGCCTGTGGGTGGGCCCTGCTCTATCTAGTCTGGGATAGCCTGGGAACCTTTAGATGTGGCTTGGCAGCTGGTGCTCAACTCAGGCTCTTGCTGCCTCTGGTCTGCCTCTTCAGCTCTTCCTCCAGTACTGACACCCACTCCCCCACCCAGCATGGTGCCTCGCAGAACGTGCTTCTTCCCCCACAGACCTGGCCTTTCCTCCCATGAGGCCTTTGCACACACTGTCCCTTCAACAGCAGTGCACACCCCTTCTCTGCCTGGAAGTTGCAAGACACACTCAGCTCCACACTCTTCTGTTGGGAAGCCTTGTAGGCCACTGCAGGCAGAGTCAGGGGCTCCTGCCTTGGGGCCCCATAGTCCCTTGGATCTTCTTCTCTCTACGCAGTTCAGGACCTACCACACTGGGCTGTGATTGGTTTCCTATCTGACCCCAACCCCACAACTGACTGGGAACCACTTAAAGGCAGGGATCAGCTCAGCTCCCCCTCACATCCCCACTGCACAGCACAGGGACTGGCCCCAAGGAGATATCCTAAGTAACCTAGGGCCTGGGGTGCTTGGCAGGAGAGACTACTTTGCAGTAGCCACAGTATCCGAGGTACTGGCCAGAAGATCAAGGACAAGGGCAGGCTTATTTATTCACTGTCTAGGAAACGGAGACTCAAGAAGGGGTAGGGATTTGCCCAACATTCCATAGCACATCAACGACCAAGCAAGGCCCCACACCTAGAGGTCCCAATGCTGGGTTCCCAGCTCTGGGCTGTAGCAGCCATGCATAATGTCCCGGCAGCAAGCCAGGGTGCCTGGAGGCCCCAGGGGCCCCGGCCCCACAGCTGCTCATTCCACACTGGCTCAGCCTTTCTGGCTGGGCTCTCGGCCAACTGCAGCACGAGGCTCTTTCTGGCTGTCACTGCCAAAGGTCGCTGTCAGCAATTTGGGGAGATGACCGGGCCACTTCCCTCTGGGTGGCTCAGACATGCACAGCGAGGCCTGAACAGTGGCTCCACCGGACTATGGGCTCTTCCACCTGGACAGTGTCCTCCTTGCCAACCTGATGAAAACCGAGCTCTAACAGTGTGAGGAACACAGAGCAAAGCCATGTAATATGCACGCAACATTCACTAGCATAGTGTCGGTATCACTGCTGTGAAAGCGAGGAGCACCCAGGTGGCCCTGCAGTGTGCCTCCGGGCTCCCCCATCTGGAAAGTTAAGCCGGGTACTTAGCTGTGTTATGCCTCATTGTCTTAATCTTTAAAATAGGACTGTGGGAGAATTAAATCAGTTACTATGTAAAAGGTAATTAGAGCAGTGCCTGTAAGGAGTGATCCCTGGAAAAGTGTTAACTGTTGTTACTAAGTGGCCCCAATCCCTGGGCTAACAGAGCAGCTTCCTCCCTGGACCCTCTACCCCCTCCCTCCTCAACATTCAAACACAGACTGCTGAACACGTCAGCCCTTCTATCTTTGGGAAGCTCCAATAAT
>PITA01012787.1:10484-60135 GCA_004023965.1 Spilogale gracilis | reverse complement strand
AGCAACTAGTGTGGGAGGTGAGAGTGCGCTGGGGACACTCGGGACCCCTGCCCAGCCTGGTTAGCGCGGTGGGCAGGGCCAGGCAGGCTGGGTGCTCGGGCAAAGAGGCCAAGGGGTGCTAACGGATGGTAGCCGGGTAGACATGCCTTGTGGTGTCCTGGTTTCGCCTCTGAAACACGTGCCAGCTGGAGGAATCTCAGAGACAAGGAAAGGGGAGCTTCTGGCCCTGGGAGCTGGAGGTTGGAAGGAAGTCCCCTGTTCAGTCTGGAGCCATTCACCTGGGAGGTGGCCCTGGGGCCTTGACTCTGAGGCTAGCTCAGACCACCTTGTCATAAGTTGTTACCTTGGATGCCCTCCAGTGAAGGGCAGTCCTGGCCGCTGCAAGAATCCCTGGGGGGAGCAAGAGGGCAGCTGTCCATCTGGGCCTTCTTCCTTATAACTGTTTCTCTTATTACCAACATATTTCATGTCCATTATTTAATGGAATATCAAATACATTATGATAGTGTCGTGGCCCTCCCTAGATGTCCACCCCCTAATCCCTAAAACCTGTAAATATGCTCTATGGCACACAGCCCCACACAAAGTGGGGGGCTTTACAGCTGTGATTAGGTTGAGATGGGAAATGATCTGGGATTACCTGGGTGGGCCCCGTGTAATCAGAGGGAAGAGCAGGCCGGAGCAGCAGGGTCAAAACAGCAGATAAAACCGCAGAAACAGAGGTCCCAGTGAAGCAATTGTCCGCTTTGGAGATGGAGGAAGGGATGCCAGTTGCTGAAGGCTGGCAGCTTCTAGAAGGTGGAAAAAGGCAAGGAAAGAGTTTTGCCCTGAGCCCCCAGGAAGAACTGAGTCCTGCAAACATCCTGATTCCAGGACAGGGTAGTAAAGCCCATCTCAGATGTCTGACCTCTGTGGGTTGGGTAAGATAATAAATTGGTTGTTTTAAGTTACTAAGTTTGTGATATTTGTCACAGCAGCAACAAGAAAGTAATACATGAATACATACATTTTAAAAAATAAAATAAATCACTTGTGACCCACCACCCAGAATAAAAGCATAATTTTAATACCTATAATTTAGGGGCACCTGGGTGACTCAGAGGGTTGAGCCTCTGCCTTCAGCTCAGGTCATGATCTCAGGGTCCTGGGATCGAGTCCCACATCGGGCTCTCTGCTCAGCAGGGAGCCTGCTTCGCCCTCTTTCTCTGCCTGCCTCTCTGCCTACTTGTAATCTCTCTCTCTGTCAAATAAATAAATAAAATCTTAAAAAAATATATCTTTTTTTTCGGTTCTTGTCAACGAGGACAAGAATCGATATGTGAAGGCACTTGCGAGGAGCGAAAGTGTCATGAAACTAATGTTGGCATGTCCAGGAAAAGACGCCTCGGTCATTCCACCAGCCAGGACGCTCTCAAAGATCACCTGATGCCCAGATCTGGGCTTCTCCATATCATTCTCCACTCAAAGAAACCAGAGCTCTTCAGATAAATGGTTAATTTCAGGGCTCAGACAGGAAAGATACAGATAAAACCAGATTGTATTATTCCGTGAGACAGTGAGTAAGTGCTCAAAAAATGATAGGAACTTAGCCAAAAAACCCAAGAAAGTTAGCTTGGAGGAACTCCCTTGGGCCAAATCTAGGATAATTGGAGCAACAACAATGACAGTGTTGAATTATGGCCATTCTTCTTTTACTCCATCACAATCATAGTCTAAAGTAAAAATCCGTAAGTGCCTTCCGATGTAATTATATAAATGAAAAAGTAATTGGGGAGAAGAGAAAGCTCTTCCTATGGCAGAATATCAACAAATAAGTGTCGAAGGAATAATGGAAGTCGCGATAGCATTGGCCACCAGGGCATTAATCGTCTCACAGAGAATCATCAGCGGATGCTAAAATAGAGGGTGAGCGTTTAATGAGAAACAGGATCTGTATACGGCCTCACTCTCTGCTCACAGCATACGAACCGTAAGAGGAAAATAACAACTTTCTGGTGGAGTAATCTGGCAAGTGATCAAAAGTAGTCTCACTGGCAGTGGGACAAATGGGCAACATGAGCCTCTGATGTCATGACACAGAGGGCCCTGTCATTTCGGTGCTGCTCCTGTCCCAAATTCATAACCTCAATTTGTGAGGGGCTAGCAAACAAATCAGATTGAAAGGTATTTCTACAAAATAACTGGCCCATGTTCTATGAAAAGGCCCATGTCATGAACAACAAAGGAAGATTAAGAAATGATTCCTTGGGCACCTGGGTGGCTCAGGGGGTTAAAAACCTCTGCCTTCGGCTCAGGTCATGTTCTCAGGATTCTGGGATCGAGGCCAGCATCAGGCTCTCTGCTCAGCAGGGACCCTGCTTCCTCCTCTCTCTCTGCCTGCCTCTCTGCCTACTTGTGATCTCTCTGTCAAATAAATAAATTTTTAAAAATCTTAAAAAAAAAAGAAATGATTTTTTATTAGAAGAGACTAAAGAGGACACGATGCCTAACTGCCCTGAGGACTTGACATTGGATCCTGGACCAGGAAAAATGGTATTTTTTTCCTCCCTTTCCTTAAAGATGACAGTAGGCCACAAAGTGGATGAAACTTGAGGACTTAACCTATGCCAAATGAAATAATCCAATCAAAAGGACAAGTACTGTGGGATTCCACTTTTGTGAAGTACTCAGAGTCGTCAAATTCAGAGACAGAAGAAACAGTGGTTTCTCAGGGCTGAAGGAGTAGGAGACAGGGGTTACTGTTCAGTGAGTCATGGAGTTTCAGCTTGAGATCATGTGACAGGCGGTGTGCATACCAACGGTGTTCCCTATAGACTGAATGTTTGTATCTCCCCCACATTCGTATAGTGAAACCTCATTCCCAATGTGATGGTGTTTGGAGGTGGAGACTTTGACAGGTGGGTAGGTCATGAGGGCAGATCCTTTGCAAATGACATTAATATTCCTATAAAAGAGACCCCAAAGAGCTCCCTTGCCCCTTCTGGCCCGTGAGGACACAATGAGAGACCGCCATCCATGAACCAGGAAGCATCCTCACCAGGCACCTTATTTGTTGACACTTTGATCTTGGACTTCCAGCCTCTAGACCTGTGAGAAGTAAATGTCTGTTGTTTATAGGCCACCTGGTCTACCGTAGGTTTATCACCGCAGCTCAAATGGACTAAGACAGTAGGTACAACAGACTGCACAACACCGAGAATGAATTTAGTGCCACGCACTTATAAGTATGCCACGGACATACTTCAGAACTCTTATAATGGACAACAGGGGGGCGCCTCGGTGGCTCAGTTGGTTAAGTGACCACCTTCAGCTCAGGTCATGATCCCAGAGACCCGGGATCGAGTCCCACATCGGGCTCCCTGCTCGGCGGGAAGCCTGCTTCTCCCTCTCTCACTCCCCCTGCTTGTGTTCCCTCTCTGGCTGTGTTTCTGTCTGTCAAATAAACAAAATCTTTTAAAAAAAAAGAAGTGGACAACAGGTGTTGGCGAGACTGTGGAGGAAAAGGAACGCTTGCGCGCTGTCGGCAAGAATGCAAATGGTGCAGTCACTGTGGAAACAGTAGGGAGCTTCCTCAAAAAGTCATAGGGCAACAGGCACCCCTACGTTTACAGCAGATTATGTATAATATTCAAGACATGGAAGCAGCCCAAACATCCATCAGTTGATGAATGGCTAAAGCAGATGTGGTGTGTATATATATATGAATATTTTTCAGCCATAAAAAAAGAATAAAATCCTGCCATTTGTAATCTCATGGATGGAACTAAAGAGTATAATACTGGGCAAAATAAGTCAGTCAGAGATAAACAAATACAGTATGATTTCCCTCATATGTGGAATTTTTAAAAGATTTTATTTATTTATTTGACAGAGAAAGAGATCACAAATAAGCAGAGAGGCAGGCAGAAAAAGAAGGGTAAGCAGCTCCCTGCTGAGAGAGAGCCTGATGTGAGGCTCGATCCCAGGACCTTGAGATCAGGACCTGAGCCGAAGGCAGAGAGTGTTAACCCTCTGAGCCACCCAGGGGCCCCATCATGTGGAATTTAAGAAACAAAACAAATGAGCAAAAGGGAAAAAGAGAGAGAGAGAGGAGAGAGAGAGAGAGAGAAAAGAAAACCAAGAAAGAGACTCTTAACTATGGAGAACAAACTGATAGTTACCAGAAGGGAAGGGTTGGAGGGGGTGAGGAGACAGGTGATGGACATGGAGGGAGGGCACGTGCTCTGATGAGCACCGGGTGAAGTATGGAAGTGTTGAATCATTTTATCATACACCTGAAACTAATATAACGCCACATGTTAACTAACTGGAATGAAAATGAAAACTTTAAAGTTATAGAAAATATTCAGTTAAGGTTAAAATGCTATACTTTGTGCAATATATATTTCACCATAACAAAAAATAATTTGAAAAATCCTGCAACTTTCACAAACACACACATCAGTAGCTGATTGGTAGAGTTTACGTAAGGTCCGTGGTTATAAAATACTCGTATGCCAATGTTAATTCCCTCATTTTTAAGAGATTTATTGATTTATTTTTATTTTTTTAAGGTTTTACTTATTTATTTATCAGAGAGAGAAAGAGAGAGAGCACACACCCGCAGGGGTTAGCATGAAGGGGGAGAAGCAGTTTCCCCTCAGAGCAAGGAGCCCAATGTTGGACTTGATCCCAGGACCCTGGGCTCATGACCTGAGCCGAAGGCAGATGCTTAATAGACTGAGCCACCAAGGCATCCCAAGATTTTATTTATTTATTTAGAGACTGTGAGCAGGGGTGTTAGGGGCAGAGGAAGAGAGAGAATCTCAAGGACATGCCCCCCTGAACACGGAGCTGGATATGGGGCTCAACCTCATGACCCCGAGATCATGACCTGAGCTGAAATCAAGAGTCAAGTCTTTACTGAATGAACCACCTGGGTACCCCTTTCCTCATTTTGATAAATGTACTGTGTTTATATATGAAAATGTCCTTTTAAAAAAATAGAAACATATAGTGAAGTATTTAGGGACAAAGAGGCACAATGTGCTACAATACCTGTAGCCCACTGACAAGTCCCTGAAACAGGTAGAGTGACATTCCTCTAGGGACTCAACTGTCTTGATGTTAATACTTTGCTAAGGGCAAAAAGCAACCTTAGCCTGACCCCTAGGATCCTGTAAGTCTACTTTAACATATAAAAATTCCTTTAGAAATCTTCTTTATATTTAACCCCCCCAAGATAAATGTTGACGATCATTCTCTAAGCATATGACCCACCCATATACATCTGAAGGGTCTCACGACTAAGGTCTTATTAGATGGTGATAAATGACTTTTTCCCAACAATAGCTAACTCCCTCAAGGTCCTGGAAACCTTGTGTCCAAAATTCCTTAGAGACTTACGCTGTCCCTAACTGCTTCCCGACTTGAAAATATATAATGGACCACTCCTCATAACCCATGCGCAGCATTTTCTGCCCACGGATCCTGTCCCTGTGCTTTAATAAAATCACCTTTTTGCACCAACGACGTCTCAAGAATTCTTTCTTGGCCATCAGCTTCCAAGCCTCACATCTTTCCTACATCATGAAGAGAAAGAATGGTAAAGCTAATGCCCAAAATATTAATATGTGGGAAATGTGCATAAAATGTATAGAGGATTCCGTGCTGTCATTACAAATTTTTTGTAAACTTATTTCAAAATAAGCAGTTTAAAAAACTAGAAGAACTTGAACTAACTGGAAAGGAATAAAACGGTCTGGAGCAAACAGGATTCTAATGCCTACAGCTGTCTTGGCCGCCTGGGCTCTGCGACACCCTAATTCAGGTGCGCCCAGAAAAAAGAATGTAGGGTCTTAGCCATACTGACCGATGGGAAAATAAACAAGCCGGGAGTCCTTGGAATAGAGACTAGGGCAGCCTCAGCCACTTGCAGAGACGAGCCAATGTGTAAACAGGCTTGGTGAGCTTGGGTTTGGTTCAGATGGATATCCATCAGGAGCTTCAGGGGCGAAGGTGAGGCAGAGAAGCCAGAGGAAGGTGAAGTTCAAAGCGCCAGCAGTGCTACTGCTGAGAGCAGAGGGACTCCCAGTCTTGAAGCTACACACAGTGAACTCTCACTGACTCAATGGTGAGTGAAATAAGTCAGATTCAAAGGGCCCACCCGGTCTCACCCCATTCACCTGAAGTTCAAAAGCGGAACAAATTGATGGTGATGGAAGTCACATTCTTGTCGCCGGGGTGTGGGTATTGAGTGGGAAGGGCAGGAGGGAATTCTGTGCAGTCCTGGAAATTCTCTCTGTCCTGCTCTGGTTGTTGGATACAAGTTATCAAGATCTACACTTAAGCTTTGCCCACTTTTTAATGTACACGTTAATCCTATATTTATAAAGGTTTAGCCCCACCCCCGCCTTGGCAGGGCAGCTCTGATGAAGTGTCCCTGTTAACAAGGCATTCATGCAGATTCAATGGAGATTCGATTTACCTTGTTTGTTATTTTGTTGCTAAGCAACACAGTCCAAGCTGCACAACTAAATGATGCCAATGACAAAAGAGCCAAGGTGGGGGATGTGCTAGACAGGGATCCAACAGTGACGGACAGGGACAATTCCCACTCCCACTCCATTTTCAGTCTGGGAGGTGGGGGAGGGGGAGAGGTGCGGGCGGTGTTGAGCTGGGCAGACGAAGCCACCCCCCACCCCTCGCGGGGCCCCTCCTTGGCTGCTGTGAGCAGCTCTCCTCGCCTGCCTGTGCCTTCATTGCTATGACAACTGCTTCCCAGAACTGGGGCTAAAATGAGCCTGTGTGGGTGTCATGCAGGAATTGGAGGTCTCACCTTCCCTGCTTGGAGTAGCCTGATGAAGAAACTGATGAGTCACCGCAAGGAAAGGCTGATGCTTAGGGTCATTGTTGTCAAAATGGGACAGATCAGAGGCTGGGGAACAGATCAGAGAGAGTGGGGAAGGTTTTCAGAAGGGCAGGGTGGCGGGGCACCAAGGAAAAGACTGAAGAAAGGTAAAAAGTCAAATGATGTGGAAATACACAAAGATCACCCAAAGGAGAAAAGAACAGAGGCTCTTTATTCAAAGCTTATTATACGCATGGAGTCAGCCACCCTCCCGTGTTTGGCAGACACTGAAGGCAGGCAGGGGAGCGGGGAAGCTTCCTAATGGAAAAAGAAAGACTTCAGAGATGCTAGGTGTGGAGGCTGCTGGCAGGGGGAACCTGGCGATGCCCTGTGTGATCAGTTACAGATGCGTGTTTCCCTTTCTCTGATTGCTCTGAAATTGGAGGTGGGACCAAAAATTAGAGAAGGTGACAGTCATTAAATGCTGACCCTTCCAGGCCAATTGCTGTAGAGGTGGAACTTTGGCTTCCTGTGCTGGTTTTGCAGATTGTGGGTTAGAATTCTCTCGTGGTGTATGGTCAGACCATTGTGCATTTGTGTATGTGGTCTCCGAGTGAATACGCAGAAGTTAGACAGGTCAAGAGAGTGGTCCCCATGGTCTTATTCATAAGGAGGTGAGGCCCTGAGAGCCACAGCTGTGGGGGGCCACCCCCAGGATACATGGGACATGGAGCACCCCAGGGAGGAGAGTAGTGGGCGAGGTTGAACCCCCATGTGAACTCTGCAGTACGGGGTGCAGGGGGCACCCCTGGCAGGGAATCGGAGTCCCCTGAGAGCCGGGGATGTGTTTTCTGGCACAGGTCCTGGACTCAGACTCAGAGTGTGCCCCTTCGGAGCTGTCAGACCTGGGTAACTCCCTGAAGCTGGCTGTTCTCCTACTCAGTGCCTATCTCCTAGGAGTGTTGAGATCTGAACGACAAATTGTGTCCCAAGTTCATTGGACAGGGCCTGGCACTCAGCAAAGGCTCAATCAATGTTAGATGTTATTTGCTGCTTCTGAATGCTTGGTCAAAAATTTAAATTAAGAGTATCATGGGGATCACTATCCAAACTGGAGATGTAATTGGAAACCAAAGTGTCAGAAACCTGGACTCAGAGTGGGGTCTGAGGGTGGGTGGTGAGTGGATTGAAGAGTCCAAAAGTACAGACACGGCCGTGTGGGCACCAAGGGTATGCATTTGTCCTGGATGGTGTGCCCTTCCTAGGGTGGTGGAGGAAGAGGGGGGCTGTGCCAGTGGTGAGACTGGCAGGTCCCCTAGAACTGTGCTTGGAGGGAAGCAGGAATAGTTCTGTAAAAGGCAGGCAGGCAGGTCAGGAGATGCCTGGCTGGCTCAGTCGGTAGAGCACGAGACCCTTGATCCCCCAGTTGTGAGTTCAAGCCCCACGTTGGGCATAGACCTTACTTTTAAAAAGGAGGGGGAGAGATAGAGGGAGAGAAAGGCAGATCTTGTTGCCAGGAGATGAGGAGGAAGGAGAATTTCACAAACAAAAATGACATGTATGTCATACATGCTAACGGTTTGTGCTCAAAAAGAAGATTTGGGAATGCCCGGGTAGCTCAGTGGGTAAAGCATCTGCCTTCAGCTCAGGTCATGATCTCAGGGTCCTGGGATGGAGTCATTGGGCTCCCTGCTCAGCGGGCCTCTGCTTGTGGCTCTCTCTCTGTCCTCTCCTCTCTCTCTGCCCTGCCCCTGCTCTATGCTCACTCTATCTCTCTCAAATAAATCAATAAAATCTTTAAAAAGAGAGAGAGAGAAAGATTTAAACCTAAGAAATTGAAAAATCCTAGTTGGACTTCAGAATTACATCTAAGCAGTCAGAGGGCAATCACTACATGGGAGCCCCAAGGGAGGTTGTGATTCTTTCCCAGTAAACCTAAAAAATGTTTCTTAATTCAATGGTAACTTCCTCAGGGACACGAAGAAAGTCTTTGATCTGCCTGATCTGCTTATCTCCAGGGTCTAACAAATCAGATTCCACAGAAAAAACACTCCATAAACGTTTGATGGTAACAGAGACACACGAAGTGACAGAAGAAACTCAACTTGTGAGCTAAATGTTTTCCATAAATGCAGGAAGGAGAGGATTCCTTTGGGTTCTGTAGGGCTAAGATAAAATCTCTACGGGGGAGCCTCAGTTTAGGGTGAGGACACAATTTCAGGGTAGAAGTCAATCAGATCAAAATGTGTGTTTCAAGGAACACCCCAGAGAGAGGCTCCTGCGGGATCCTGGGAGCGCCCCGGAACGCTGGGCCGAGCGGGGTATGGCGTAGGGACTTGAAACTGGAGACCGGCTACAGCCAGGAGGTCAACACTGAAGTCGACCCTGGTGTGAGATCTTGAATACCCCCTAACCACAGTACTAGTTTTCCGTGGCCGCGGTAACCAATTACCGTGAACGCAACAGCTTTGAACGCCAGTTATTATCTCACATCACAGTTCTGGGGGCCAAAAGTCTGAAATGGAGGTGTTGGGAGAGTCACGTTTCCTGCAGAGGCTCTGAGGAGAACCCATTCCTCCTCTCGTCCAGTTTCTGATCTCTCCAGATGTTCCTGGCTGTGCCTGCACTGCTCCAACCTCTGTCTCCATCTTTGCATGGTCTTCTTCTTTCTGCACCTCAAATCTCTCTACCGCACTCTTTTTTCCCCCTCTTCTTTCTTAAGATTCCATTCATTTATTTGAGAGAGTGAGAGAGAGAGCAAGCATGAGCAGGGGGAGGGGCAGAGGAGAAGCAGACTTCCAGCTGAGCATGGAGCCCGAGCTGGGGCTCGTTCCTGGGACTTAACTTACTGAGACACCCAGGTGCCCCTCCCTGCCCCACTGTCATAAGACACCTGTTATTGCATTTCTGGTCCATCTGGGTAATGCAGGATGGTCTTCTCATTTCAAGAACCTTGACTTAATCATGCAAAGACCGTTTTTCCAAATAAGGTAACATTCACATGTTCCAGGGATTAGGGAATGGACATATCTTTTTGGGGTAGGCACCATTTTAGCCTACTATCCCATATCCCAAAGGTAAGGACATGAAGAAGTTCATAGTGCATTCCTGAAAATGCTTATGGACTGCCACAGAGCTCTAGTAATACTCTGGAATTGACTCGTGAGTGTACACTGGGCAACCCAGCATCCAGAGGTGGGATTGGATTTATTACCAGCCTGGGCTGATCTGTTTTAGTTTGGGAACTCCAACACAGTGTCAAGGATTTCCCGGGCTACAGGTTCCTCTGGATGTGGAAGATTCCATGGCCAATTTAAATGCTTTTCTATTCTTAAGGGTGGGCCTCTTGGTTCATTTATCCTTGGGGTTCCATGGGCCTATCTGGTCCCATATTTTGCAGGGTGCATGCTTGGACATCCCAGCTGCGTGAGATGGCCTTTTAGGGAAGAGTTCAATGGCATGTGGACACCAGCGGTGACAGTCTCTTTTTGCAAATCCTCAACACATTTTACTAGATTAAAGGCACCCAGAAATCCTATAGTAGAGAAGCCTAGTATTTCCCAACTTGCTTGCAACCCTTGAAAAATCATACCTTGTTCTGGAAGGGAGACCTAGTGAAGAGGAAATGTACGGGTATGTGCTTGGCGTGTGTGTCTCCTGAGTTGGCAGGATGAGCGAATGCCGGGTTATTCCTCAGTCCCGACCTTCTTTGCATCACAGAGCTGGTGCCAGTTGCTGACTCTAATGAGCTCTGGTCCCCATTAGGCACCTGCTCACTGGCTGACTGACAGTCTTACTTCATTCCAGAATTCCACTGTGTTTGCCCAGGACTTGCTGATCTTGCTTTGATTTGCAGCAAAGAAAGCACTGTCCTTGCTGGTGCTGAGTCCTATGGCCCTCCCCGCGTTCTGCCCTACACCGTAGTTGGAGTGCTGCGTCCTATGGCCCTTCCCGCGTTCTGCCCTACAACGTAGTTGGGGTGCTGAGTCCTATGGCCCTTCCCGCGTTCTGCCCTACACCGTAGTTGGGGCCCTTGCCTTGTTTGTGGGTGAACTTTTGCATACATGGCATTAAAAGGCCCCTTTTATCAGGCTTCACTGAATAGTAAGGTCAGAAATATGGCAGCTCAATCTGCATTTGTATGTGGCTTGGAAGAGGTGAAGGGGTTCCTAACTTCTCCTTTCCCTTCTTTGGTCTCTCCAGGAGGAACTCTCAAGTCCTGGCCTAGATCACATGGATAAACACTCAGGGCCCAGTCACTCAGGAAGACCAGCAGGAGCCAACTGTAGACTGACTGACTTCCTTCCTTCCTTCCAAGATTTTATTTATTTATTTCGGAGACAGAGAGCATGAGAGAGAGAGAGTGATCACGAGCAAGGGGGAGGGGTAGAGGGAGAAGCAGACTCCCTGCTGAGCAGGGAGCCCCATGTAGGACTTGATCCCAGAACTTTAGGATCATGACTGACCCAAGGAAAAGCTTAACCCACTGAGTTACCCAGGCACCCTTTCCTTTTCTTCTTTTTCCCTTCCTTCCTCCCTCCTTCTCTCCTTCCGTCTCTCCCTCCCTCTTCCTTCCCCCTTTCTTTCTTTCTTTCTTTCTTTCTTTCTTTCTTTCTTTCTTTCTTTCTTTCGTTCTTTCTATAATTAGGAGACTGACACAAATTAGAACAAGGTTTTATTTCACTGGAAAAATTAAGGGAGAATTTCATAATAAAGAGCTTAGAAGATCTTGTGAAATACATTTGTTATTATGAATATCAATAAGAATGTTTTTAATGATAACATGCAATTTCATATATAAGAATAGTTCTAAAATCTAGCTGTCCTCCTTAACGAGGAAGATATGAATAAAAGGATGTGAAGGACTGTGGCTTTCAAGTATTACTCAACAGATTACTAATAAATGGTGAGACTTGGTAGCCATCACCTTAGGTAAGTGATCAAATTCAGTCACATTAGTAGCGGCTCAACCTGACTTTTTGGCCTCTGGGTGTGCTGCCCTAAGAAAGGTATCACACCACCTGTGAGATATTCTTTCTAAAGGAATGTTTAACCCGAATCAAATCAAGCCTCTAGGCCACCTTCCAGTTTACAGGAAACTGAGGGGTTAAAGGAACAAGTTAAATGACAGGAAGAAACAACCAGACAAATCGAGAATAAGGGATATCATATAAACAACTGTCCTACGATCTGCCAGCAGACATGGCATCAGAAAACAAAGGTACAGGGACTGTTTTATTTTCACGTTATTTTATTTTATTTTATTTATTTTTTTAAAGAGAGAGAGAGCATAAGCATGTTTTGGGTGGGAGCAAAGGAAGAGGGAGAATCTCAAGGAAACTCCATGCCCAGCATGGAGCTTGATGTTGGACTCAATCCCATGACCCTGAGATCAGGACCTGAGCCGAAATCAAGAGCTGGACGCCTAAACGACTGGACACCTAACTGAGCCACCCAGGCGCACCCTTGGGACTGTTTTAGAATAAGGGTGGTGACCATATAGACTTAATCCAGTGGCAATTCACTAAACTAGATTGATTGTGTTTTATTTTTTCAGGGGCGCTTGGGTGGCTCAGTCCTTTAAGGGTCTGCCTTTGGCTCAGGTCATGACCCCAGGGTCCTGGGATAAAACCCAGCATGGGGCTCCCTGCTCAGCAGGAAGTCTGCTTCGCCCTCCTCTTCTGCCCCTCCCTCACTGCTCCTGCTCTAGCTCCTTCTCTCAAATAAATAAATAAAATCTTTAAGAAAATAAAAACAAAACAAAAATTTTTTTCAAAACAGAACTTTGCAGAAGACATTCTTGGAACAATTACTAAAAACGTGAGATTCTAGGGGCGCCTGGGTGGCTCAGTTGGTTAAGCAACTGCCTTCGGCTCAGGTCATGATCCCGGAGACCCGGGATCGAGTCCCACATCGGGCTCCCTGCTCGACGGGAAGCCTGCTTCTCCCTCTCTCACTCCCCCTGCTTGTGTTCCCTCTCTGGCTGTGTTTCTCTCTGTCAAATAAATAAATAAAATCTTAAAAAAAAAAAACTCTCATGTAAAAAAACAAACAAACAAACAAAAACGTAAGATTCTAGATATTATTATTGGGTGCTAATGGTTTTAAATAATGTAATATTTAATAATACAATATTTAATAAAATAATATTTTAACTCTAGGAGATATACCCTAACCTGTTTAGGGGCAGGGTTGTTCAGACACATACTTCTAAATAATAGGGAAAAGAAAAACTATAGTTAAAATACATATGGCTACATGTTAATAATTGCTGAATCTAGGTTGAGGACAGATAGCTGTTCATTGTACTATTTCTTTACCTTTTTTGTATTTTAGAAATTTTTCATAATAAACACCTGGAGAGAAAAGGAACCGTGATCTTGAAGGCCTTCATCTCAGAGACACTGTGAATTTCCTAACAATATGAATGTCCTAACCAGAGACCTCAGTAACAGGAAACTCCTGGTACTCTACCTTGCTGGTTTAATTTGACCCATCATACATCCTTGCTGAGAACGTCTGTCCCAAGTATTGAAATTGAACTTATTACAACCAAGAAGCGCAGTTGCAAAAGAATAGACCCACGAAACAAAATGTATGGCTGTTGTTCGATATTAGCTATGATACGAATCTTTCTCTTCCTAAGAAAGGTCTTCATATACATATTGTTATTCCAGCATCAGAAAGTGTCTCCTGAAAAAGTGTACTTAATTAATTCAGCCAATAGTCACTGACAGGCTACTGCATGTCAAGGCCTTGGTTGGCCTCAGGGGTACGTGAGTGAAAGGTGGCCGCTACCAAGGAAGGGACACAGGCTACAGAGCTCCGCAAGCTGGAGGACCGGTGCAGCCTCATTCATGCTAGAGTGCATAGTTCTCTCAAGATTTGGCTTGTATACTCCCTCAAAAACTAGGTATACCTTTATTTCTGCGTCAATGAAAATGTTCAGTTTTTGTTTAAATGGCAGCAAAAGTTGTCGTTCTGTTATGAAATTACCATTTTAAAAATTGGTTTCATCACCATTTAAAAAATATCCCAAGTGTAGTTTCTTTATCACCGGTGTCTAGGAATTTCCATAGCTGAAATCTCTGTGGCGTGGTTTTTGCTGTTATGTGAGTTCTTTCTCAAGGCATCTTGTGACATGTGTATACACATATATAAAGACACACATAGATTTGACTATGTTTATTGTGTGTAGCTCATGGTCCTCGTAAACTTATTTGGGGAGGTTCTTTGAAGGCTGGTATTATGGACTGATCTGTGTCCCCCTAAAATTAATTTTTGAAGCCTTCCATCCTAATGTGACCATAATAGCAGATAGAGCCTTTTAGGAGGTAATTAAGATTAAATGAAGTCATGTGGGTAGGACCCTAATCCAATATGACAGCAGTCCTTGTTGGAGGAAGAGGAGACACCAGGGACATGCACACACAGAAAAAAGACCATGTAGGAACATGTGGCAAGAGGCAGCCATCTGCCAGCTAAGGAGAGAGGTCTTGGGAAAAACCAGCTGTGATAGCATCTGGACCTTGTACTCCCAGCCTCTAGGACTGTGACAAAATAAATTCCTGTTGTTTAAGCTACCCAGTCTGTGGCATTCTTTTATGGCAGCCCCAGGAGATCAAGACAGCTACGAAGAGTGCATTCTTCTAGAGGGAATCCACGTCTGCTTCTACCAAACGCTTTGGGGCTCTCAGTGGTCCGAGATCATTTTGAACTGAATTCATTGTTAGAGATTATTCGGTCACTGGGGTGATAGGAGTTTGGCGTGCAGTCCATGCTAGGGCTGGTTCATGGGTATCATCAGCAGACAACCTTTCCTAAATGTCTTGGAGGGGGTTAGATTTGTTTCTGGCTCACTATTCCCCAGAGAGAGCAGCCCTCTGGGCCTTGGGAGGAATCCTGGGAAGGTCCCTTAACAGTCTTGTGCTGGGCAGGTTCTGGGCTTCCCTGATTTTTCTTGCTTCTGAAAGTGGTCAAAACACAAGCTCAAGTGTGCCTTGCTCAGGAGAGCAAAAATGGCTTCCAGGTTCCATTTACCTCTTGCCCTTAGATTTTGGCCCAGTAATTTCCTCACCATTTTCCTCAATATGTAAGAATATGCTTTTATATTTTACCTAGCATTTTTTTAAAAAGATTTTTTAATTTATTTGACAGAGACACAGCGAGAGAGAGAACATAAGTAGTAGGAGAGGGAGAAGCAGGCTTCCCGCCTAGCAGGGAGCCCGATATGGGACTCATCTCAGGACCCTGGATCATGACCTGACCTGAAGGCAGACTCTTAAGTGACTCAGCCACCCAGGCAACCCTGAAAATGTTTTTATATAATGTTGGCGCTCTCATTTGAAAATAGTAATTCTAATATAATGAGCATCCATTATTTTGTCCTCTCCTTTCTCAGGGGAAATGTTCCTTTTTCCACTTCAATAATGTAGTTCACTGGCAGTGTGTATGCTCTCACAGATGTTAGCTCTTCAGCAGTCATTCGCTTCAGGGATGGGCACCTACCTGGACCAATTACCTGTCCTTTCCTGGGAATTTTCAACTTGACACTAGAGATCATCCTCCTCCTCCCATCTGATGGAGAAGCTGAAGATACAACCTTGAGAGCTTCCAGTGGCCTTTTCTCCAGCCACGTGGAGGAAGCTGGCCTGACAGTGTGAAACTCACATGCAGAAAGAAGCAGAATGTAGGGATGGAGGCGAGAGAGGGACTCTGGTTTTAGTAGTCCTTCAGGCTACTACCTGGACCACTACCCCCATCAGTTTGTTCAGATCAACACTACATTCCTCCAACATTGCCTGAAAGTTTGGTTGGGTTCCTGTCGATGGCAACCAAGAGAAGTGTGACTGATTTATGTACCCTAAAAGACCGTTTGGAGGACCAGTGCTTTGCGTACAGCAGGAATCAACAAATGATGGTTCCTTACTCTTATATTTAATTTCCAAATACTAAACAAAAAAATTAGGGCAACTCTCGGTTCTACAAGTAATGTTTTTGAGACAAGAGGGAGACCTCCATCCCACCACATACACATCTTTCCCTCCAGTGCTACCCCAGTTTCGCTGTCTTGAGTTTCAGATACCTGCCCTGAAATACTACCAGTACTTCCTTTGGCAAATCTCAGTCTGTCTCACAGAATCCCTCCAAGCCTTAGGACACCAGACTGGGTTTGGTGGTCCTGAAGTGTGCCCCTGGTCTGAGGTCAGGGAGAAGTGTTCTACCATAGGCCTTAGAGGGGTGTGAGCTCTTGTTGGGGTTGGGTGGTAGGGATGGGGGTTGGGGAAGGAGCCTCCTTCAAGTTCAATTTCTTGGGCGATAGTATTAACATTTTTTAAGTAAAAGCTTAAATGTGATGAGTTTTCAAGTTCAGCCCTTGGAATCAGTGGGTTTCCATTAGAGTGTCAAGAAGAATCTGTCTTCCTACGTGTGAAATGAGTCAAGTCAGTGACATTAGTTTTTGAGGGCTGCTCTTTTTCTGGAATCCATTTCATTATTTTTATTCTAATCTCATTCTGATTTAGGAGGCTTGGAGGAGGGGTCTTGCCGACTCCTTTAGTCACACAGATGGAAAAGAGATTGCTAGCATTCTGGAACCTGTTTCTGCAAATCATCTGCATATTGTTTAAAATATTTGGGGGCGGAGTTCAGACACATCTTTGCTTTTACTCAGGTGATTCTAGGGTGGTGGCCTTTCTAAGTCCTATCTTCTAAATAGATGTTCATTTAAAGAAAAAGTCAAAGCTCCTGGATGGCTCAGTGGGTTAAAGCCTCTGCCTTCCGCTCAGGTCATGATCTCAGGGTCCTGGGATAGAGGCCTGCATCTGCTCTCTGCTCAGCAGGGAGCCTGCTTCCTCCTCTCTCTCTGCTTACTTGTGATCTCTCTGTCAAATAAATAAATAAAATCATTAAAAAAATTTAAAAATAAAGAAAAAGTCAAGCTTATGATGAGGAAAGTTGGACTACTTGACGGAGGCAGAGGTCAGCCTCTCCTAAAGCCAAAGCAGGTCACCTCTGGCCAGGTAGGCGTCCATAATTCAATACACCAAGCCCGGGTCGCCTTTGAACCGATTTCTATTAGAGGTGGATGTTTCGATCATCCGCCCAAGTGGTTTATTGAAGTCCTTCCAACCAAATGCAGAAGTCTCCCTGGGCGGAATTTGGGCAACGTTTCTGTGCGTCTTCTTACATTTCAGGGCTGTTTAAGCGCTCCCTCGAAACGTGCACCAGAACTGCCCCGGCGCCGAACAGAAATGCATATTCCTGGGTCCACTCCAGGCACGCGGAACTAGCACCTCGCGGCGGGGAGGAGCGGGCGCAGAGGCCGAATTTTCACCCAGAGAATCCCTAAGCTTCTCAGGGACCGGCGTCCGTCGTACACGCCGGCCGGGACCCTTGCTGCGCTCGCCGCTTTGCCGCCAGGCGCCTGATCACGCTGCTCCCCACTCCCCCGCCTCTGCGCCACCTTTGTCGCCGCCCGCGATTCCAAGAGAGCTCGGCGACCGCTTAGCTTTCCGCCTCGCCGCTCACAAGACCGAGGCGGCCCGGAGTCCGGGGTCCTCTAGCCCCGCCCGCGCCCAGCGCGCTCCACCCGCTCAGCCCGCCTCGCCCGCGCGGCCGGCGGCGGCGGAAGTGACGGTACGCGTCGTTGGGGCACTCCCGCCCCTTCCGCCCGGCGCCCCGCCCAGGCCTCTCCGCTCCGCTCTCCCCGCCCCTCCCCCTCCCCTCTCACGTCCGCTTTCTGTCAGCCTGTCTCCCTTTCCCTCTCCCCCTCTCTCCTTCCTTTCGCTTCCTCTCTCGCACCTGAGCACACGCACCTGCCCGGGCCCGACTCCGCTCCCTCCTCCCTCCTCCCCCTCCCTCCCTCCCCGCCCCGGCCGGAAGACTCCGGCCCCGGTCGCGGGAGCCTCGCGGCTGCGTCACCGCCGCCCCCCCCAGACAAGATGGACACCGCCGAGGAAGGTAAGCAGCGGCGCCCGCGCCCTTGCACCGGCGCCTGGGTTCGGGCCGGGCCCGCGCCCCGACCGCGGAGCTCGAGGCAGGCAGCCCCTCACCCCACCGGGCGGAACGCCGGGGGGCTTCTCGCCAGCGGCGGACTGGCGCCCCTGACAGCGGCGGACTGGCGCCTGAGGCCGTTTGCCCGCCGCGCCGGGCGCGCTGGGCGCGAGGGGCGGCGGGACGACGGGCCGCGGGGGGCAGCGGAAGGTGACCCCTCGGCGCCCCCGCCGTTTCCCGCGGGTGCGCACGGAGTGCGGGGACCCGCCGAGGTCGCGGGCTCCGGGCCGCGGGGATCGGGGCCGGCGTGGCCTCCCCGCCCCTTCCGTCCCCTCAGTCCCCGGGGGACGTGCTGTGGTCGCTGCTCGAAGTATGGGGGCGTATTCCACGCCCTTCCCCCACCCGGTTTTGTCTTTCTTATTGTCGTTTCGCTTATTGCTGTTGTACGGGCCCTACCCCCGGACAACAAAACTTCTTTGTTGATTCTGAAACTTCGCGAAAAATGCCCCGCCAGGTGACGGCTGAGTGCTGTGAACTGAGCCCTATTTAAGAACCTTGCCCTCTGCGTCCCTGCTCCCGAATAATTTGTTTACTGAACGTGGAAGAGTAAGGTCCATTGAGGTTATTAGGAGGGACGTTGTTTAGAATTCTTCTGTTTTGGTGTAGTTTTATTTTGTGTTAAATCCCTGACACCAGTAAGCAGGGTTTTCTGTGCTTTGTTTTGTGAGTGCGTGTGTTTCGGATGTGGTTGTTTTGGAACAAGCTAACCTTTGAGAACTGAATACAGAAGGTATAAACATCTGTTGAGTATTTAAATGCATTTGTTTATCCACCGAAGGTAGGTTATTTTAAAGCGCTTTTATCTTTTAGAATCTATCAAATCATTTCGTGAGTCTGTAGAGGAAATTAGTAAATTGCCCTGTTTCTTGATGGTTTTGTTATCAGTGAAGATACATATATGCCTTCGGTGTATTTATGTGGGGATATGTCTTTCAACCTTAACGGATTGCGATTTGGGTGGTTTTAGATGAAAATCATCGGATACTGCCGTGGTGTGCAATAGTGTGTAATGCAAGTTTGTTACTGTCTATATATGTAATGGATTGGTAGATCTCGATTTCTCATTTTTTAAATAAGCCTTTCCTTAAATAATAAGAACCTCAGCTGTAATGACATTTATGTGACCGTTTACAAAGCATACTCACATGCGTTTACACTTGATCTTTCATAGTAGCCGCGGCGCGTGGGTACAGAGTAATCTCTTCTACCGGTGTAGAAATTCAGGCTTAGTTATTTTAACAGCTTGTCCAAGTTTCACACACTAGTAAGAGATTTGAACCTAGATATTCTGATTACAGTTTCCTTTCATTTTATGCCTCAGCTTGTGTTTGTTATACACAGTGAGTGAAAGCTGGTGACTCCCGGGGAAAAAATTGTAAAGTGAAACTGCTGAGAGGTTAGGAATTACTTTGTTTTTGACAGATGGTCCTTTTTTTTTTTTTTTTTAAAGATTTTATTTATTTGACAGTGAGGAACACAGCTAGAGAGGGAACACAAGCAGGGGGAGTGAGAGGGGGAGAAGCAGGCTTCCCGTGGAGCAGAGAGCCCGATGTGGGACTCGATCCCGGATCTCCGGGATCATGACCTGAGCCGAAGGCAGTCGCTCAACCAACTGAGCCACCCAGGCGCCCCTGACAGATGGTCCTTGTGTGTAAATTTCCATCTGCATAGATTTCAGGTCATTTTGGATTCACATTTTAATGACTTAATCTAGTAAGGCAAGTATTTATCACAGTGCGTGCAGGCATATTACATTAAATTCCATTCTTTGAGCCTGGGTACTCATAGTGTTTGTATACATTTATGGTGCTGTAGTTAATGGGAACTCAGGGATTGCAGAATCTTAGAGTTTATATGGAATCATGCAAGAAGGTTTTTCAATGTACTTCTAATGTTTACATTTTTCCCTTGTAAAATTATAATCAGAGTAAGATATAAATGATTTTTATTTATTAACTTGAATACTTTCCTATTAAAATAACTGTGAGCACATGTGTATGAAGTTTATTTTGCTAAACAGTTTATACTATAACATCTTATTCAGTTCTCTCAACATTTTAAGGTAGGCAGTATCCACTCTTTGTGGAGAGGAAAGGGAGGGTTGGTATTATTAGTGACTTGCCTAAGGTCATACAGGGAGCAAGGTCAGAGGTAAGATTCAAACTTGGGTCTGTCAGACCCTACAGTGTTTTTTTTAATGGTTTTATTGATTTATTTGACAGAAACACAGCTAGAGAGGGAACAGAAGCAAGCGGAGTGAGAGAGGAAGAGCCGAGCAGGAAGCCCGATGTGGGGCTGGATCCCCGGGCTCTGAGATTATGACCTGAGCTGAAGGCCAGCCATTTAAGGACTGAGCCACCCTGGCCGCCCCAGACTCTACAATTAAAATAGATAATATAACCTATTTTTGTCTCTCCCTTTATAGGATAAATCATTTACATAATTTGACAACCTTTTTTTGGCATTTGTTTTATGAAACTGTTAGTCATGAAATGAAAGTGAATATTAATACTTCTCATGCCCACTTTTGCTAAATTCCAAATCAGAAGACTTCTGAAATTTTCAAAATTAAAATATAAATCTAACTTGAAAAACATTGAAAGGAAAGGGAGGATTACAGACAATTTCATGATAAAGTGAAGAACAGCTTGGAAACAACTGCTCTATTTGCTAAATTGGTTATTACAGATTATTTCTTAAATTGAAAAAAATGCAATTGGGTTTTTAAATGTGATTACAAAAGAAGCAGTCTTTTTTTTGGTAGGAGACTTAGTAGCAATGGAAGAAAATTACAAAAATATGTAAAGAAAATTAAATTAAAATCACCCATTAAAAACGCTCATGTTTACTTTTCTATTTTTTGATATGTTAATTTGCGCCCAAAGAATAATAATGTTGTTAAAATACCAACCATACAAGTAGAGTGTAACTCTTCCCACTCTTAAAAATAGCGTCTTGCTTTTCTCTAGGGTACCATGTATGATATTATAACGCTTAGAATGTTTTGTGTTTGTAGTAAACAGTATTGAATTCTGTTAGAAAATTGATTATTTGCCAGATGGATTTTGGCCCTTCATATTAAGTGTTTGCTAGATTTTAAAGGTCTCTAAAAAGTCGTGTGTTAAATTTTATTTTTGTAAAACCAACAGGTTTTTAATCCATTCTCATTACACAGGGTACTTGAATCATTCCTGTTGTTTGTATGTGGTTTGTATGAATGTTGATAGGTTATATAAACAGCTATCATCAGATCTTTAAACTTCAGAGGATACCTTAGATGCGCATCTTCCTCATTTTATGGATTAGGCGTCTGATCCTGCAATGCTCTGAGATTTTTCAGTTTCAGGGGGGAAAAAAAAGTCTGTCTTTTGCTCAAGGATATTCATTTTTTAGAAGGAAAGCACCAGGGCGCCTGGGTGGCTCAGTGGGTTGGGGCCTCAGCCTTCGGCTCAGGTCATGATCTCAGGGTCTTGGGATCTGCAGCATCTGGCTCTCTTCTTGGTTGGGAGCCTGTTCCCCCCTCTCTGTCTGCCTGCCTCTCTGCCTACTTGTCATCTCTCTCTCTGTCAAATGAACAAATAAAATCTTAAAAAATACATTTTGCTAAGTAGAGTGTTCTCATTTCAATCCAATGATACAGATCAGACTTTTAAAAAAATTTTGCTAAATCACTTCTTACTCTAGCAAAATGTAATACAAAATCTCATCAGTAATTTTTTATGGAGTGCCAAAGCAGTTATTCTTTATGCTTTATGAGACATACTGGTAAGGTATGGAGTTGAAGTGCAGGGCAGTTGATCATGTTCTGTATTTACTATGGCAAAACCTGAGGTGACATAGATTTGGAAGAAATGAGTTAAAAGGATGGGAAGTTGTCAGAACCAGACAGCTAGTTATCACCTTTCTAGAACCACATGGTCTTTCATCTCTGCTTTCAGACATGTCTGCTTCATTCTTCTCACCACAGGTCAACTTTCACCGCTTTGGCATGCTTATTAGTGCCAAGCAGACATGCACTTATTTGACAGATGTTTCTTGAGCCCCCCTGTTATAGGCCAGGCACTATTTTATACTTTTGGGCTAGGCAGGGAACAACATAGACAAAATCCCTTATTTCATTGAGTGTATATTCTTTTGGCTTGGTAGGGGAGGAAGGGAAAAGACAGAAAATAAATTACATGGCATAACTGGAAGGTTATAAATGCTGTGGAGAACCGTAAATCTGTAGGGAATAGGAGTGCTAGGATAGGAGGGTGGCACTGCAGTTTTAGATATGGCAGTGAAGGAAGGCCTCACTGAGAAGGAGCAAAGTAAGAGAGGGAGTTAGATATACTCTGTGTGGAGAGAGCAGTCTAGGCAGAGGCAATAGCCAGTGTGAAATCTTTAAGATAGGAGTATGCCAGAATGCTTAATTAACCAGGGGACCAGTGTGAATGGAGTGAATTAGTGGGTAAAGAGTAAGTAAAAAATGAGGTCAGAGAGATCATGGGGCCAGGAGGAGTGTAGAAGGGGAGCAAGTATGTAAGACTTTATCTTTACTTTTACTTTTATCAGATAAGGTTTTGAACAGAGATGAGGTATTAACTGTCTTGCCATTCTGTTACTGGATGTTTCCTTGAATATATCTCTTTCCTGATCAACTTAATCTTAAATCCAAATTTCTGGGAGCTAGAATTTGGCCCGTGTTGGGTCAGGTGCGTGCCCATGATCCAGGTAGCTGGGTGGTGGTGGGGAAGATAATGGAACAATAAAAATCATGTCAAAAGGCACAAAGTAACAGGTATAAGGCCTGGAGATAATAGTGTACAGCATGGTAACTATAGTTAATATCATATATTTGATTCTTTTTTTTTAAAGATTTTATTTATTTACTTGACAGAGAGATCACAAGTAGGCAGAGAGGCAGGCAGAGAGAGAGGAGAAAGCAGGACCCCCGCCGAGCATAGAGCCTGATACGGGCTTGGATCCCATGACCCTGAGATTATGACCTGAGCCGAAGGCAGAGGCTTTAACCCATTGAGCCACCCAGGCGCCCAAGAGAGCAGATCTTAAAAGTTCTTACCACAAAAAATTATGTGATGATGATGTATTTAACTAGACTCATCGTGGTGATCATTTCACAATATATACATATATTGAATCTATGTCATAACAGTTGAAACTAACGTTATATGTCAGTTACATCTCAATAAAGAAGTAAATGAGTAAAAGTCATGGATGGCTGTGTTCATTCTTGATCAGGGCAGATATCCCAAAAGTTGTCTCTTTTATTGTTGCACTAGAATACCTTCTAGGCTGGAATGCTGTGAGTGATTCATGTTGGGCTACCTGGGTTTTATCTTCCAGACCAGGCTTATTTTAGTTGGGCTTTACTTCTCTCCTGTAAGGACACGAAGATTGCTTATTTTTAGTATAATGCAGGTAAAATGGAAGGAGTACTTAAAAATTAATTATTTATTTAAAATTTATTTGACAGAGAGAAACACAGCTAGAGAGGGAACACAAGCAGGGGGAGTGAGAGAGGGAGAAGCAGGCTTCCTGCCGAGCAGGGAGCCTGATGTGGGGCTCGATCCTGGGACTCTGGAATCATGACCTGAGCCTAAGGCAACTGCTTAATGACTGAGCCACCCAGGCGCCCCAGAAAGAGTATTTTAAAAAGAGAACAGGAAGTAAGACTACAAGAGAAAACTTAATAACTCAGACTGTATTTTAGAATGTTATTGTACTGGGCAAGGCAAGATACATTATAGGAGTTAAAATGGCAATGGAAAGAACGGAGAAAGAAACAACAGATCAGGGTAGAATTAATAGACTTATAGTAATTGATGAGGTGATAAAGGGAGGAGGATTTGAAAAATGATTTCTAGTGTAGTTTCATTAGCTCTGAATGGGAAGAGATAAATTCAGTTTTGGATATTGTATTTGTAATGGGTGCCATAACAAGGTACCACAGACTGGGTGGTTTCCACAATAGAAAGTTATTTTTTTTAACAGTTCTTGAGGCCAGAAGTTTGAGAACAAGATTTCTGCAGGTCTGGTTTCTTCTGAGGCTTCTCTCCTTGGTTTACAGATTTTTGTCTTCTTCCTGTGTATGTTTTTCTCTCTTTGCAAGTCCAAAGTGTCCTAATCTCTTTATGCAAAGGCACCTCATGTTGAATTAGGGCCTACCCTAATGACCTTATCTTTAACTTAATTACGTCTTTAAAGACCTTGTCTACAAACACAGTCATTCGGAGGTTCTAGGAATTAGGACATCATTATATGAGTTTTGGTGGGGCACCTGGGTGGCTCAGTCAGTTAAGGGTCTGCCTCTGGCTTGGGTAATGATCTCACCGTCTCAGGGGTCCTAGGATTGAGCCCAGTGTCAGTGGGCCCCATGCTCAGTGGGGTGTCTGCTTCTAGCTCTCCTTCTGCCCCTTTCCCCTCCTTATCTAGTGCTTTCTTTCTCTCTGTAATAAAAAAAAAATACACACACACACACATATATATTGATTTATATGTGAATTTTGGTGGAGCTGGTGAAAACAACACAATTAAGTGCATAAGAGACTGGTGAGTTCTTGAAGGCTTGGAAGACATTGAAACATTGTATGCTTATTTCTTGTAACAACTTCATTATAATCTTATATTTCTCTCTCCCTGGCCCCCACTTGTGTATTTTTAATGATAGGTTAATAAGGTATAATTTACATACAATCAGATTTAGCATTTTCACTCTAAAGTTTTATTATAGCACTTTTTTTTTCTCTAAAGATTTTATTCATTTATTCGACAGATCACAAGTAGGCAGAGAGGCAGGCAGAGACAGAGGAGGAAGCAGGCACTTTTGAGACAAAAGATTTGGAGATTCCTTGTCTTTTTCTTCTCCATTTATCAGATATTAATGTTGTATTTCTGCCCTGTGTCAACTGTATTTCCTGCCTGAATTTCATTTCCCCCATTCTTAGCCATTTCAAATTTCCTTAGAGGCACTTAAATGGACCAATTTGAAGACCATTGCTCTTGGGATTCCTTTATACTTTTAAATACTCAAGACCCATAGGACTTTTGCTTATGTGGAGGATGTCTTTTTACTATATTAGAAATGAAAACAACTTTATTTTTTTAAAAGATTTTATTTATATATTCGTGAGAGATGGGGCGGTGGGGGGGAGCAGAGGGAGAAGCAGACTCCCTTTAAAGCAGGGAGCCCAATGCAGGACTCAATCCCAGGACCCTGGGATCATGACCTGAGCTGAAGACAGATGCTTAACCGACTGAGCCACCCCGTTGTCCGAAAACAGAACTTTAAATGCAATACGTATTAACATAAATTACTTTATCATAAATGTATTTTCCAAGACAAAATCTTTAGTGAGAAGAGTAGCATTGTTTCAAACTTTTGCAGATATTTTTTATGTCTGAATTGTTAGAAGACAATTGGATTCCCATCTCTGCCTCTGCAGTTTCTTGCAATATGTTTTGGATAAAGTGTATGAAGAAGATTGGGCTTCACACAGATAATTTGGAAAAGAGAGTATATTTTCAGATAATTTTTGATGTCCTTTGATACAATGCCAAAATTTGACAAGTGCTAGTTTCTTTAAGAGGTATTAAATTTGAAAGCATATACATCACCTTTTAAAAATTAGATCAACTTAAAATCCATTGGTTTGATGGCTCAGGATAGTCCAGAAATAGACATATACATATGTGGACAATTGATTTTTGGCTCAGGTACAAAAGCAGTTTGGTGGAGAAAGTATAGTTTTTCAACAGATAGTGCTGGAATAATTAACTATTCATAGACAAAAAGTGAATTTTGAGCCATACCTTTCACCGTATACCAAAATTAACTCAGAGGGATGTTAGACCTAAGTGCAAAACCTAACTATGAAACTTTTAGAAGAAAATATTGGAGAAAGCCTTTGTGATTTTGGGTTAGGCTAAGATTTCTTTGATATAACACTAAAAGCATGATCTGTAAAAGAAGAAATTGATAAATTGGATGGCATCAAAATTCACAAGTTCTGCTCTTTGAAAGACACTGTTAAGAGAATGGAGACAGGCCACAAAATGTTTGCAAAATATACATGTGATAAAAGACTTACTGGAGTGTATTAAAAAAACTCTTAAAACTTAGTAAGAAAACAAACCATGAAGTTTAAGAGAGGCGCAAAGATTTGGACACTGCACCAGAGAATATATACATGTGGCTAATAAGCATATGCATGTATTGCTGTATTGCTGAGCATCACTGCACTGGTCGTTAGGTACATGCAAATCAAAACCACAGTGAAATAATTCACACCCTCTAGGATGACTAGAATCAAAAGGGACAGATAATCCCTGTTGGCAAGGATGTGGAGAAATTGGAATCTTTTATTCATTGCTGGTGAGAATGTAAGATATAGTGTTGCTGATTAACCTCAAAAAGTTACAGAGTTGCCATATGGCTCAGCATTTCCACTCCTAGGTATATACTTAGGAGAATTCAAAATTTATCTTCACACCCCATTTTATATCAACTGATGAATGAATAAGCAAAATGTAATGTACCTGTAAAATAGAATATTATTTGGCAATACAAAAGAATGAAAAACTGGTAATATGGCTTGGTTGAACCTCATAAACATTGTGCTAAGTGAAAGAAACTGGTTATGAAACACCACATTTTATGTGATCCAAGTTATGGCTCAAATAGGCAAATCTATGTAAAGAGAAAGAATGGGGGATGACTTAATAGTTACAAGGTTTCTTTTTGGGATGATGAAGATGTCAAAAAATTAGATTTTGGTAGTGGTTGCACCACTCTGTAAATACATTAAAAAGAAAAGCCTTTGAATCGTATACTTTTTTTTTTTTTTTAAGATTTTATTTATTTGACAGAAACAGCCAGAGAGGAAACACAAGCAGGGGGAGTGAGAGAGGGAGAAGCAGGCTTCCCGCCGAGCAGGGAGCCCGATGTGGGACTCGATCCCGGGTCTCCGGGATCATGACCTGAGCCGAAGGCAGTCGCTCAACCAACTGAGCCACCCAGGCGCCCCAGGATCGTATACTTTAGTTGAGCTTTATAGTATGTGTATTTCAATAAAGCTGTAAACAAAATACAACTACAATAAGATATCATCATTACATACGTATTAGAATGAATGAAATTATAAAATATAACCATAGCAAATGTTGGTGAGGATGTGGAACAACAGGAACTTTCATATACTGCTGGAATGTAAAGTGGTACAACCACTTTGGAAATCAGTGTAGCAGTTTCTTAAAAAGTTAAACGTGCAGTTAACATATGATCTTGCCATGGTAGGGAATTATTAAGGGATAATGGTAGGGAATTATTAATAGAAATGAATGCATACAAACTCTTGTCTGTGAATGTATATAGCAGCTTTATTTGTAAAATCCTGAAACTTGAACCTGGACCCAAGTGCCTATCAACAGATGCATGAATAAACAAATTGTGATACAATGGAATACTAGTCTGTGATGAAAAGAAATGAACTGTTGATATATACAACATAAATGAATCTTAAAAGAATTCTAAGTGGAAGAAACCAGAGTACTTGCCACTTGCGCAGAACTCTAGAAGATGTAAATTAATCCATAGTACTAGAATGCAGATTGATGGTTGCCTAGGAATGGGACTGCGAGAAGGGTGGGATGTATAAGGGACCTGAGGTAATTTTGGTGGTGATGGATATGTTTGTTATCTCAGTGGTGGTGACAGTTTTAATGATTCCCCAATAAATCTATTTTTTTTAAAAGATTTTATTTATTAGAGAAAGAGTGTGCACACACAGGAGAATGAGAGGGAGAAGCAGACTCCTTGCTGAGCAGGGAGCCCGACGTGGGGCTTGATCCCAGGACCCTGAGATCATGACCTGAGCCTCCCAGGCATTCCCCCAATAAAGCTGCCCCAATAAAGCTATTTTTAAAGATCCATTGGCTTTACTCATGCATGTTTTTTTAAACATCATGTTAAAAATGGTAGATACTAGATCACTGAGTTATGCAGATCTTTATGCAGTTATCTTTTGGTAGATACTAGATCACTGAGTTATGCAGATCTTCCAGTTGTTGACAAGTTTCATGTGTATTATAAAAGCTTACCTTCTTTAACCTGTCTTATCTTGAAAAGCCTTTTAGGTATTGGGAAAGCTGTCATGCTCATTGTAGATACAAGTTTTCTGAAATCCTAATTTTTGCTCGAAAGTTTGATTTTTATCATTGGCAGCAAATACTGTCAGTTGTTTTCGGTGGCTCCTGGGCTCACTTCATTCTTTTGTGATAAAATGTCTGCTGATTACCCAGATCTGTCTGAATAGCTCGTTTTTGTTTTCAGGTGTGTGTGTGTGTGTGTGTGTTTTAAGGCATGGTAAAAATGATGTTTGAAAAACAAACATGATGTTTCATGGAAAGAAAAAGCAGCTAGGTCGACTGGTAACTCCAAAGAATTGTACAAAGTGCTTTTTCTTGAGGGAAACATTGCTGTTGAGCTCAAGTCCAGGAGTGATCCCACGGTCCCTGAATTTTCCACTTGAAAATTTCCAATTGGTTGTTCTTTAAGTCTTCTGTTTTCTTGCATTCTTGGTCTAGTGAAGAGACAGACAACACACAGTAAGTTAACCAGAGGAAGTTGAACTGCTTTGGTAAGAGAGTAGCTATAGAGATGTAAAGAATACAGTAAAGGGTACCTGGGCAAGACAGGGGTATCCAAGTAGAGACAGACTTGGAAGAGGTAGGGCCACTCCTTACAGTTGTGGTTTAGTCATTAATGGAGTCATATGATGTTGTCCAGAGCTAGTTCACAGTTTCTGGGCTAGCAGGAAGTAACCCTCCAGGGTGCAGGAGAGCCAAAGTTGATGGATGGGCATGTGGGGGGAGTTGGATACCACAGTTGGGTTCAAGACCTGGAGTGTCTTGAATTCTTATCAGTAGGATTGTGAAAAGGTGGTTATTCTAACAAACCTACTGACAGTGCAGCAGGAGCCAGAAAACCACTTCCTTCCTCCTGTGTTGTCCCTCCATTATCTTCTACTGACAAATTTGTTTTAAAAAACATGTTTTGAGTTCAGTGTCTTATCACTGGATAGGTACTACAGGACAGATTTGGAACTGGGGTGAAATCAGTTGATACCTGGCACACCCTTCCTGTAACTGTTGGAGCCCCTGCTTGTGCTGCTGAACTCATGGATGTGCCCTGCTCCTGGCCGAATCACCACCAGGGGGCACCTGGCTGGCTTAGTTGGAAGAGCATCTTGATCTCGGGTGTGTGAGTTCAAGCCCCAAATGGGTGTAGAGATTACCTAAATAAAACTTGAAAAAGAAAAAAAAAAATCACCACCAGGATCTCTGTAACTATTGTAGGAGTTCAGAGCATCTGCAGTTAGCTGCCACTGCTGTTTTTAGAGCCAGAAGTAGAAAATGGCTTCACTTTTTCCCCGCAGAAGTGCTTCTTACTGACTTAGTGCAACTCAAGCCCAGTCAGCAAAGAGACCAAAAAAAAAAATGTAGTTTCAGGCTTCCAGGAACAACAGTACAAGTGAATGTTAAGTTTGTAATTACCAGTTATCTGGAGAGATAAGAAAATAAACAAACTTTGGGATACATGTAGAATTGGGACTTTATGTTTGTAAGGCCTAATTAGCACATGCATATTTTTTTATAGGTAGTTTTTTTTTTTCTTGTAAATGTAAAAATAGCAATGAAGCACTAGAAATTTGGGGGAAAGAAGACAAGAAAATCACCCACGTTCTCATCTGACCAATTATAATGGCTTTTTTTTTTTTTTGTATTTTCTCTTTTAGGCTATTTTTACCTAGTAGGAAGTACAGTGTGTTTTCTATTCATTTTTTATTTTTACTTTGCTTATTTAACATGCATTTTTTTCATGTTCCATGTGGTGAATGTACCACATTTTAGATACCCGCTCTCCTGGTTTTGGGTATGTAGGTTATTTACAGACATTTTGGGTAATATTTTTCAATCATATATTCTTACTATTTACTTACTGTGATCATAGCTACTAATTGTAAAAATTTTTGTTGGTAATCAGATACTAAAAATCCTTTAACTTCAGCCAAATGAATCAAGGCCAGCAGTAACCATCATAATTCATGTTAATGGCTTACCGTTGATATGATGTTATGAAAATGGCACTTTGCCTCTGTCCTTTTCTTCCCTCAAAGTCATAGCCCATTCTAGTCATGAGCGAAACATGAGACAAATTCTGTTAGAGGGCATCCATCCTACAAGGTACTCAACCAGAGTACTCCTTAAAATGACCAAAGTCATCAATAACAAGGAGAGCCTGAAAAACAGCCAGAGCCAAGAGAAACTGTCTTAGCCAAGCTAAGGAGAAATGACAACTAAATGTCAGGTGAGTTTAGAAACAACAAAAAAAGGACATTAGGTGAAGACTAAGGAAATGATGTGTGAATATTGGCTCATTAAGTTTAATGGAAGTACCATGCTTATGTATATGTGAGTAATAGGGGATACTGGGTGTTGTGTGTATGGGAACACTGCACTGTCTTTTCAGATTTTCTGTGAGTATAAAATTGTTCTGAAAAATAAATTTAACAGTCATTTGTTTATTGAATTATCACCAGAAGGATAATTACCAGAAGGAATGTGCAGACACTTTGAAATCTAATGTGGAAAAGCATT
The DNA here is from genome assembly GCA_004023965.1 of Spilogale gracilis. Taxonomy (NCBI): domain Eukaryota; kingdom Metazoa; phylum Chordata; class Mammalia; order Carnivora; family Mephitidae; genus Spilogale; species Spilogale gracilis. The sequence goes on along the minus strand of PITA01012787.1, from coordinate 29,594 downwards.
CATGGTAGATAATGACCTAACAATTATGACATGTACCCAAAGCTTTTAGGTTTTTTTTTTTTTTCTTCTACTTTTTTTCATAGTTGGTACTTAGGATGTATATGGCGAGCTGAATTGTTGGCTAGAAAAAGTAATGGCATGAGCCAAACCTGCATGGGTGTTGACTTCCAATAGCTGGTTCCAGCTCGAGAACCTACCCTTACTGGTTGTTCTTTTCTCCTCCTCATTTCCTAGGCAATCTCCATACTCAGTCACTAAGGATTTCATTAAAACAAAAACCACCTTTATAATTTATTGAGGTAGGCACTGTTAGTATGTCTTATGAAGGTATTAGGTATTCAAATAAATCCGCAAAAGTTCCCACAGGATTAAGCAGAAGAAATTTGCTTTTGAAAAGCAGGAAGAGGGAGGGAAGGGGTGCCTGGATGATGGGCAATAGGGAAGGTATGTGCTATGGTAAGAAAAAAATAAATTAAAAATTGAAAAAAAAAAAAAAAGAAAAGCAGGAAGAGCCTGGGGAAAAAAGGGGGAGGGGGGAAAAAAGAAAAGCAAAGTGGGAAGAGTTTTGCTTTGCTGTTTCTAAGTTGATTTTCATTAATAAGAAGTAAAATGCAGTGCTTTTTTTTTGGCCTGAGCAAGATTTGTAATTTTACTTCATGTAAATCTGGCAGGAACCTTACACTACCTCAGAACTTTATTATTTCAGTTTTAGTAAAGGGCCTCAGATTGCACCTTTTGTAGACCTTCTTTTATAACCTTGGTCGTATTACTCTGTTGACGTTTTGGGTGGCAGGATTGGTCTTCATATACAAAATAAGTTTATTTTTTCATTGACTTTCTGTGTTGGTGGTAGTTGTGCTTGTTTTAGTCCCCCCACCCACCCACCCCTCAAGCTGCTGAGACCCTATATAGAACATGATAGGCTAATTTATGTCTTCGTCACAAACTACCCCCAAACTTCAGCAGCTTAAAGCTACAAAAGTTACCCTTTTCACTGAACATTATGTCTGCTACAGGCTGCAGGGAGATGTTTCTGCTAACTGTAGTCATTTGGAGACCTAGATTGATGGAGACTCCATCTTAGGGTATGCGTCCACAGTCATTGAGGCAGGAAAAAGCAGTGTGATGTATTGTGTTCATTCGCTCCCAAAGTTTTCTACCCAGGAGTGATACACAATACTGTAGTTTATATTTCATTGACTGAAGCAAGTCACATGTCCGTGTCTAATTTCCGAGGTGGCAGGGAAGTGCACTCCTACTATTTATCCAGAAAATGGAATGCCAGAAATATTTGATGTCCAGTGCTGATGTTTTCCTCCACAGTCCCTAACAGCAGTAATTCAGACTGGCTGGATGAAATTAATGTGCTTACTGGGATACATTTCAGTATACAGCTTCATTAGTGAAGGAACAATAATTGTTTTTCATGTCATTATTCTTTCTCATTTGTTCTTATCTATTTAGACAGTGCTGTAGGAAGTCTTTTTAAAATTAAAGTATAATATGGATATAGTAAAACTACCTGATTTAATGTTCATGAGGTTTTTGTTGTTGTTTTGGTCTGGGATATTTTAATTTTTTATTCCAATGCAGTTAAAATACAGTATTACATTAGTTTCAGATGCACAATGTAATGATTCAGCAGTTCCATATATTACTCAGTGCTCATCAGGATAAGTGTACTTTTAATGCCCTTCACCTGTTTCACCCATTTCCCGACCCACCTCCCCTCTGGTAACCATCTGTTCATTCTCCTATGGTTAGGCTGTTTTTGGTTTGTCTCTCGCTCTCTCTCTCTTTTTTTTCTTTATTCATTTGTTTTGTTTCTTAAATTCCACATGTGAATGAAATCATACAGTATTTGTCTTTGACTTGTTTACTATTGTACTCTCTAGCTCCACCATGTGGTTACAGATGGCAATATTTCATTCTTTTTTATGGCTGAATAATAGTCCATTGTAGAGTGTGTATGTGTATATATATGTATCCTTTACCATCTGTCGATGGTAGTGCCCATGAGCTTTTGAAAAATGGGTGCATTTCATGTGGCCAGCACATTCAGGGGGTGGACTGTTCATCCACCTCTCAAATATCCGTGTTCTTTTTTATGATCACTCCCACCCCCAGACCCTAGCAACCACTGCTGTATTTCTGTCTTTGTAGTTTTACCTTTTCCAGATGTCATAAAGGGAATCATCTAGTATGTACTTTTTTTTTTAAGTCTGGCTTCTATTGCTTAACATATAATGCATTTGAGATTTATTCACCTTGTTGTATATATCAGCATTTCATTCCTTTTTATTGCTTAATAGTATTCTGTTGTAGAAAATAATATTGAGTGTACCACAGTTTATTCTCCAGTTATGGAAAGCTTTGATTGGTTGTTTCCATTTTGAGGAAATTATGAGTGAAGCCATTAAACAAATTCATGTGGGTTTTTGTGCAAGCATAAGTTTTCATTTTACTGAGTTAAATACTTAGGAATATAATTGCTCTGTTACATGGTTAGTGTTTTTTTTCCTTTTTGTCATTTTAATCAGTACGTAGTGGTATCATACTATGGCTTAAAATTCTTTTATGGTAAAATATACATAACCATTTATCATTCTAACAATTTTTAAGTGTACAGTTCACTGGCATTAAATATAGTCACACTGTTGTGCAACCGTCACCATCCTATTGTGATTTTAACTTGCACTTTGCTAATGACCTCAGCATTTTATTTGTATACCTTCTTTGGTTAAGTATCTTTTCAAATCTTTGGTTGATGGGGGGGGGCTGTTTTCTTACTGTTAAGGCCCCAATTAGTAAGCTGGACAGAGGACTTAGAAAATTCACCTAGAAAGAACTTGGTAAAATGGAGAAATGTTGGCTTCACTACTCAATTAGCTGCTGTATTACGTAGTTATTTATATTTCAGTTGTGTGATATGTTTTGCCAGAGGGAGCAGCCTACTATACAAATGGAAGAATATAACAGAGTTGCAGGAGTAAATGGAAAATATGTATAGAATATTGACATTAAATTGTGAAAAAAAAGTTCAAGAAAAGATCATACAACCAAGTTGAAAGAATGAGCAAGTCAAAGGGAATACTCTTTTGTAATTGGTGATTTTAATCATCATTTTCTCATTAACTTGCTTGATAATGTAGTTGGGCCTCAGTAACTAAAATAGAGTTAGCTAACTCTAAGTCTGCTCCCCTCCCGGCCTTAGATGCTAGAGGTAGTGTTGGGGGTACATTTTTCCCCCCTGTGGTGTTTGACTGGTGTACAGAGGCATTTGTTGTCTAAAAATTTCCTGTTTTGTTAGGTTGCCTCTTTCCTGGTCTTTGGCTTTTTGGGGGTAAGTTTATCTGTTCCTTTTGGTGTTTTCAGGTTGTCAGCTTCTCCATCACCACCACTAGTCCCCAGGATACATGAAGCAAAACACAAACCCAGAGAACTCACTGGATGTAATACCTTGGGTCACCAGTTCCCTTTGCTGCTCTGCCTCTTCTTCACTTTTTAGAGTCTTCTATTTATGTATAGTGTCCTGGGCTTTAGCTGCACTTGGCAGGAGGTATCAGGAGAAGTGTGTCGATTTCATCTGGGCCATTCTCTTCATTCCTCTTGTAGTCTTGATTCCTATAGAGCTAAACTACTATGCTGACTTCTAATAAATGTTAGTTTTTCCTGTTTGTGAATATTTATTTATTTATTTTAAAGATTTTATTTATTTACTTGAGAGAGAGAGCAGAAACCGAGGGAGAGGCAGAGGGATAAAGAGAAACAGACTCCCTGCTGAGCTGGGAGCCTGATGTGGGGCTTGATCCCAGGACCCTGAGATCATGATCTGAGCGGAAGGCAGACTTTTAACCGACTGAGCCACCCAGACGCCCCAACCTGTTTGTGAAGTTTTTACATGTGGAATAGGTATTTTTGTGTCTGAGTTCTTTCTGTGTGTGTGTGTGTGTGTGTGTATAAGAGTTCTTTATCACTAAACATCACTATGAAATAAATCCAAATTGTGGTTGTGGTTTTAGTTGGTTTATTCTCATTGCATGTTGTATTCAGTTGTGAATATACCAAAATTTCTCTATTCTACTGTTGATAGACACTTTAGTAGTTTCCGTTTTGGAGGTGGAGCCCAACACAGGGTCTGAACCCACAACCCTGAGATCAAGACTTGAGCTGAGATCAAGAGTTGGACGCTCAACTGACTGAGTCACCCAGGTGACCCCATTTTGGAGGTATTTTTATGAAATAGTGCTGCTGTGAACGTTTTTGTACATGTCTTTAAATGTAAGTTTATAAGGAGACTATTAATTTTAATGGTAAGGTATTAGTAAAATACTATACAAATATATACTGTAGACATCATACATATATAAAATATATGTATTTCCCCCCAAAACTAATCCATAAAGTTAGCAACTGTTAATAGTTTATGTATCCTTCCAGAAAAAAATGTTTAGCTTTGTGTACTTATGCCTTGTTTCACATTTTTCTACTGGACCATGGATTGGCAGGGAACAAGCTTCCATTCCTTGCTACCCACACAGAGACTAACTAAGGAAATTTCATTGAGGGTATAGAGTGAGAACAGGTGCAATCTTTCACGTTGGCATCTTTTCCCAGCTTCCTAATAATGTATGATCCTGCCTATGGCACAGTCTAAGCAGGGATTGGGGCCTGCTAAACAGCCAAGTGTTTGCCTTAAAATATTTTATAGCTAGGGCTTATCACCATTCTAGTTTGTTTTTACCAAAGATGAAGACCAACAGTCTTCATCTTTCCATTTAGGCTGATATTTATACATAAGGTGCTTTTGAACAGCATTCAGTCACATCTTCATGATGTGGGAAAAAACAGGGTCAGTACTGCAAAAGAGATTAGTGATATTTTTTGGACCATATTCTGTTTTAAAGTCATTTAGATTAAATGGTTTTAAATTAGAATTGGGTTGTTGATTGCACACAAAGAGGCCTTTAAGGAATGTTGAGACGTATTATTTAAATCTTATTCTAGTTTCTTCCCCTAATGAAGATATAGCCAATGAAAACTTTATCACATTTTAAAAATCATGATCAATGAAATAAAATCTAACATGAGTTTTCAAATTTGTGTGTGTGTGTGTGTACATGTGTGCATATATGAACTAAATCACATTCTGGGCGCCTAGGTGGCTCAGTTAAGCGTCTGCCTTCGGCTCAGGTCATGATCCCAGGTTCCTGGGATCAAGCCCCACATCTGGCAGAGGCTCAGCAGGAAGCCTGCGTCTCCCTCTCCCACTCCCCCAGCTTGTATTCCCTCTGTCACTGTCTCTGTCTGTCAAATAAATGAACAAAATCTTTAAAAAAAAAAAGAAAGAAAAGAAATCACATGCTCAGCCTTCTTTTTATTATTATTATTTTTTTAAATATTTTATTTCTTTGACAGAGGGAAACACAGCTAGAGAGGGAACACAAGCAGGGGGAGTAAGAGGGAGAAACAGGCCTCCCACCAAGCAGGCAGCCCGATGTGGGGCTTGATCCCGGGGTTCTGGGATCATGACCTGAGCCAAAGGCAGTCGCTTAACCAACTGAGCCACCCAGGCGCCCCGAGAGAGACAATCTTAAACTGGTTCCATGCCCAGTAGGGAGCCAGATGCAGGGCTTGATCCCATGACCCTGAGGTCATGACCTGAGCTGAAATCCAGAGTTGGATGCTTAAGCTACTCAGTCACCTAGGCATCCTAAAGATTTGATTTAATTGATTGATTGATTGATTGATTGATTTTTAGAGGTAGAATTTAGTGATTCATCAGCTGCATATTACACCCACTGCTTATGACATCAAGTGCCCTACTTAATGCCCATCACCTATTTTCCCCATTCCCCCACCTACCTCCCCTCCAGCAACCCTTAGTTTGTTCCCTGTAGTTATGATTGTCTCTTATGGTCTGTCTCCCTCTCTGATTTCATTTAAGTTTATTTTTCATTCCCTTCCCCTGTGTTCAACTTTTTGTTTCTTAAATTCCACATGACTGAAATCATACGGTATTTGTCTTCCTCTGACTGACTTATTTTGCTTAGCATAATACCCTCTAGTTCCATCCATGTCATTGCAAATGGCAAGTTTTCATTCTTTTGATGGCTGAGTGATTTTCCATCATGTATATGTACCCCATCTTCTTTATCCATTCATCTGCCAGTAGACATGATCTCTTTCCATATTTTGGCTTTTGTGGACATTGCTGCTATAAACATTGGGGTGCAGGTGCCCCTTCAAATTGCTCTTTGTATCATTTGAATAAATAGTATAATTGCTGGGTCATAGGGTACCTCTATTTTTAACTTTTTGAGGAACCTCTGTACTGTTTTCCAGAGTGGCTGTAGCAGTTTGCATTCCCACCAGTAGTTTAAGAAGGTTCCCCTTTCTCCACATTCTCACCAACATCTGTTGTTTCCTGAGTTGTTAATTTTTGTCATTCTGCTGGTGTGATGTGATATCTCATTGTGGTTTTGAATTTCTCTGATGCTTAGTGATATTGATCATTTTTCATGTATCTTGTCATTTTTATGTCTTTGGAGAAATGTCTGCTCATGTCTTCTGCCCATTTCATGACTGAATTTTTTTTGGGGTGTTGGGTTTGATGTTTTCTTCATAGGTTTTGAATACTAGTCCTTTATCTAATAAGGCATTTGCAAAAATCTTCTATTCGGTAGGTTGTCTTTTAGTTTTGATGACTGTTTCCTTTGCTGTGCAAAAGTTTTTTATCTTGATGAAGTCCCCATAGTTCATTTTTGCTTTTGTGTCCCTTGCCTTTAGAGATGTGTCCAGCAAGAAGTTGCTGTGGCTGAGGACAAAGAGTTTGCTGCCTGTGTTCTTCTCTAGGATTTTGATGGCTTCCTGTCTCACATTTAAGTCTTTCATCCATTTTGAGTTTATTTTTCTGTATAGTGTTAAAAAAAAAAAAAAAAAAAAAAAGGTCCAGTTTCATTCTGCTGTCCCAATTTTCCCAGCACTATTTCTTGAAGAGACTTTTTTTCTGTTGGGTATTTCCTGCTTTGTCAAAGATCGGTGGACCATAGAGTTGAGGGTCCATTTCTGGGTTTTATATTCTCTTCCATTGATCTGTGTGTCTGTTTTTGTGCCAGTACCACATTCTTTTGATGCATAGCTTTGTAATACAGCCTGAAGTCCGGAATTGTGATGCCTTCTTTTTTTAGGGTTGCTTTGGCTATTTGGGGTCTTTTATGGTTCTACACAAATTTTAGTATTGTTTGTTCCAGCTCTGTGAAAAACATTGATGTGTAGGTTTGCATTGAATTTGTAGATTGCTTTGGGTAGCATAGACTTTTGACAATATTTGTTCTTCCAATCCGTGAGCATGGAATGTTTCTGCATTTTAAATATTTTATTTTTAAGTAATCTCTACTCCCAGTGTGAGGCTCGAACTCACAACCTGAGACCCAGGAGTTGTGTGCTCTACCAGCTGAGCCCACTAGGTGCCCCATCATGTAAAATTTTTAAAATGAAATAGACTAATGCAAAAACCTTCAGTAACCAGCATCTATATTCAACAGTTAACAATTAAAGCATATTGCTGATAATTCTTTCATCTCAACTCTTTCCCTTTCCATCTCCACACTTCTCCTGAATCATTTTAAAGCACATCCCAGGTATGAAATCTTTTCATCTGTAAATACTTACGTATTCTAAGAGGTCACTTAAAAAACACACATGCAACCACAATACCACCATCATACTACTTACTGGCTTTATCCCCCCAAGTTTTAAAATTATTATCAATATTATTGCTTTTCACACCATGATTACTGAATTCTGTTTAAGATTTAATTGCAGTTTCTTCTGTCTTAGGATACAGCCTACTAGGGATATATGATCATATTACTGTTTTAAAGTTTCCAAAGAAATTCTTTTCTGTGGTTAAACTTGAGATATATTTGTCACACATATATACATACACATAGATATGGTTCATTTGTGTAATTTGTTTTTGATTTAGGGGTTGCTTATTTTCTATTTTGCTATAATTTTGTTTTGTAATTATGTAAAAAATTTCCTTGGTTCTAAAACAAGGCAGTTGAAAAGTCTAATATTCCCTTCCCTTTTCTTTTGTAGAATCAATGGAGGCTTGTGAAACTCCTTACAAAATTATGAAAATTTTATCTATCTATGTATTTTGAGAGAACCATAGTTATTCTGATTTTTGCCAAAAGTCTCACAAGCAAAAAAAAAAAAAAAAAAAGTAGTTCTTGAAGTTTCTGGTCTCAAGATCTCTTTACACTCTTAACATAAAGAGTTGTAAGAGCTCTCATTTGCCATTATAAAATGAAAAAAATGTTGGCGGTATTAATTCACTTAACATACCTGTTATATGTTAATAACGTTTTTTTCAAAGAAATAACTTTATACTTCAAACCCAAAAGACTGGTGAGAAGAGTGGATTTGTTTTATATTTGCAAATCTCTTAAATGTCAGATTTAATGGGAGGCTGGTGGATTTTTTTCATCTTGGCTGCATTCAATCAGTTGTGTTATTTAGCATCTGGAAAACTCCACTGTACCCTGGTAAGACAATGAGTATAAAAAGCAAAGTCTTAGTGTTACAGTGAAAACAGTTTCAACTTTACAGAGGTGGATGAGTCCAGTACTCTGTACTGTGTTAAGCAGAACCCTAGAGTTGATTTAGATTTGTTGTACTTGCTTAGTTTTGTGTGTGTTGGTTTGTCGTTGAACATGGTCTTCTGAAGATCAGTGTCTCATGCACACACACCCCCTCTCGTACTGTGCCTTATACAGCCCCCATCCCCAATCTTGCCAATACGTGGTCCTCCCCATAGCTACCTTGTGCCACCTGGGACTGGGCCACCTTTGTGAGGCCGGGCCCCTCACAGGATAAGCCCACTGGCATCAGCCATTCACACTCACGTGGATATATCCCCATTGTCCCAGCATCTTGTTGCCCACTCACTTTGTTTCTGGAGGGCAACATAACGATCCTCATTTGTGTGAGTGTGGCATTGTCTCTGCTGCTTTTCTCTACACTGTGTCCTGATGCAGGACTCTCCTTGCCATGCTGTGCCCTACTTCTGCGACTACCTGAGCACTGGCTGCGGAGACAGGACAGTGTGGGGACCACTTCACCCTGTGTCTGCACCGGCTCACCCATATTTGCACCCAGACCACCCTCCCTGGATAACCCCTCACTGACACCTGCCTGTCTGTAAAGTTAATCTGTGGGCATGCTGGCACTTGTGGCTGGTGTGATCATGTTCCACATGGCTTTAGGTGCTTGTTCTACTCCTGCCTGGATAACTGCAGTAATTGCGGAACCAATGATGTCCACCGGCACCAGCAGCTCTGGTGACTCTAGATAACCGAGATCAGTTGCAAGTCCCTTGGACCTGTCAGCTATTTTAGGTAGAAGTCATAGTGCCTATAGTGGCAACCAGGAATCCAGGTTTAGTACCAGAAAAGGAGCTTGATGATCAACTTCCCCAGCCAACAAAGGCAGCAGATAAGAAGATTACCTACTTGAGACTTGGGAGAGCAGTGATGACAATAACACTGGACTCTTTTTTTGAATGAGTCCATTTTGAATCCTTTAAGGAGGATCCAGTGTGGGTATTGAATTCGGTGCAGTTAAAATGCTAGCTTGATGTTGGATTGCCCATGTGGGCAGCAGCAGGGCCACCACAGGGGATGGTCCATCCAGGTCTTCCTCACCCCATTCCCCCTGCCCCCTTGGATGAGCTCCTGCCTCTTAGTCCAGTTTCCCTAGGCTGAAGTGTACATTTGGAGAAAATTAGCATGCTCAAAGTAGACTCGAACTGCCAGGATACTGCCCTGGGAATCATGGAATTCTAGTGTGGTTCTATTTTGTTTGTGTCATAACTTTGCAGAGGTTGGTTAGGCAGGATTGTTGGGACATTCATACTGTGTTGCTAGAGCCCAAAGTCTTAGATGGTGCAAGACGGACTAGAGTGAAAGCTTTTGCCAAAGATGTTTTCATTAATCAAGGATGAAGGTGAAAGTGGGAGGCTTGAAGAGGCCTGGATTCCATATATCCTGTGTAGTTCTGACTGTAAATGGTGTGGACAGCCGGCATTGTTCTCATGAACCTCAGATTGCTTCCAGGAAGCCAAAGTCCTCTGGTTGGTGGTAGTGGGGGTGGGGGCTATGGTTCTAAAGCTAATTGAAAGAAACAGCCCTGGAGCGTATGCTTGATTTGACTCAACCTGGACAACCTCCTGGCTCTCGTGTAGGTAGAACTAGCACAGCAAAAGCTCTTCTGGGGGTGGTGGTGTATGGCCTTTCCATGTCTGCAGTGATTTGCCTGGCTTACGGATAACTGGGGGGATTAGTGCGCTAACCAGTTAGGCAACCTGAGTAGTCATTATCCCTCAGCTTTAATAACTGGTGCACAGTCATCGTAGATTTAGCAACACAGTTGTTTTTAACATTGGGGGCTGAGTGCTACCCCACTCAGTGTGTGTGCACCCTAATCCCAATGGGTGCTGGGGACTGGTTAAATCCGTTAACGATGGGCTTGGATTGCAGTTATTCCCCATTAATGAGGAACTCCCTTGGGAGAGTAGATCAGAAGTTTTCCTTAAGTTCTTATCTCTAGTGCACTCCTTGTCGCCCTTCAGATTGCCCACTTAGAGTGGGCACTTAGCCTTGCAGATCACAGAGAAGGTCTAATAAAAGTTGAGATTAGGTTTCCATAGGTTGTCCTGCAGAGGGAGCTAAATTATGGAGCCTGTGGGTGGGATGATTCTTGGCATTTGAGGTTCTTCCTCAACATATCATGGGCCACATCAGGCAAGAAGATGGGCAGATGTGCTCAGAACCATGTGGACAGTTCTTGCCTCTGGCCTGACGAGGGAGTCCTGGGCTCTGGTAGCTTCTGCTTAAGGTGACCTCTGGCTCAACTCTCTCTGGCCTGGCACCTTTCTAGTTTTGGAGTGCCCCCTCATGCTATTTGTGTGTCTTTCTGTCTCTGGTGGAGTGAGGTGAAGCTAAAGGGGTTGTCTCCTGTGCTGCTTACTGCTCTTAAGTCCTTGGGTGTGTTTTCGTGGAGTTTAAATTGTAAGTACTGCATTTAGGTCTTTAAACTGTTAGGATTGGAGTTTAAAACTGTTACAGTATCAGTAGTGACCTGGTTTTGTGTATTTCTACTTACCATTAGTTATGGAAGATTGCAGCTTAATGAGTACAATTCTCATTGAAAGGAACAGTTGGCCTTTTTATATACTAGGAAATTTTTTGGGTTTGGAATATACTTAAAATTTTTTCATAACACTTTTCCTTTTCTGCTGCTGATGGATTCTTGCTTTAACACATTATTTTTGTATTGGATTTCTTTTTTTTAAAGCTTAATCAAAGATAAATCAATTTATCTTTTTCATTCACAGACATATGTAGAGTGTGTCGGTCAGAAGGAACACCTGAGAAACCTCTTTATCATCCTTGTGTGTGTACTGGCAGTATTAAGTTTATCCATCAAGAATGGTGAGTCATCCTATTAGAAAATTTTATGTCTGAGCTTCAGTTTTGTCATTTATATAATATAGAGGATTGTTTCAGTGAACTTTGTAATAGTTATTTTTTCCAAATTTAAATGGCCCATATTTCTTATTACTATTTCCTGTCATTTTGGTATTATTGTTTTCCAGGTGCATGTGAGTACCTGTTTGTTCATTTCTACCGGGGAAAGCTTATTTTGTTCACTGGAAGTGTTAAGGTTTTCTGATTCTGCTTGGCATGATAATACCTTACATTTATGTAATGCTTTGTGCCAGGTGGTGCTCATGGTTTTTTACATCTTAACTCATTTAATCCTTAGAACCATGAGGTGGAATGTTTTTATTATTATATAGGTAAGAAAAGAAGCATAAAGGTTAAAGTAGCTTGTTCTGGGTACACAGCCAACCAGTTAATGACAACCAGGATTCAGACCAAGCTACCAGGGTAGCAATATTATGAGACCAGTGTTAGAACTGATGTGACACTTGGAGATTCTTTCATAGTTGAGGTTAGCTTTGAAGAGATTACAATTTAGTTAATTGAACTTTTTTTTTAAAAGATATTATTTATTTATTGGACAGAGAAAAACATAGCTAGAGAGGGAACACAAGCGGGGAGAGAGAGAGGGAGAAGAAGGCTCCCCACCGAGCAGGGAACCCTATGCAGTGCTCCATCCCAGGACTCCATGATCATGACCAATGAGCCAAAGGTAGATGCTTAACGACTGAGCCACGCAGGCACCCCATTAACTGAACTTTAATAGTAGAAATACATACTATTTTTATCTGTTATAGTTCTATACTTTCAGAAGGCATTGTTATAAAAAATAAAAATGTATTAAGTATGAAACTGTTGAAGTTAAAAAAGCTCTGATATGTTAAATTTTAATAAAATGAACATTGTTTTTCAGTGAAACCTTAAAGTTTCTTTATTGCAAATACTATACTTATGAATGTGCTTATGATTGCAGCTTAGTTCAGTGGCTGAAACACAGTCGAAAAGAATACTGTGAATTATGCAAGCACAGATTTGCTTTTACACCAAGTAAGTTCTTTAGATGTTTGCATTGCATTTTGGGTTATAACTGGATGCGTAAAGATTTTTAACCAGTTTTAAAGCAACCTTTTAACTTTGTCATTGGTAATAACAATGTATTGCTGTAACATTTTGGAAAATATTTTTTAAAACTACATGTCAGCTTTTAACGCACAGACACATGTGTATGTGAGAAAGAGAGTGATTTAATTTATAGATTATTCTTTTTGTTTGTTTGTTTTAATTGAGAAAGAGCATGCATGCCACCAGTGGGGCAGGAAGAAGGAAAGAGAGAAAATCTTAAGCAGACTCCATGCTTAGCATAAGCCCCATGCAGGGTTCACTCTCAGGACCCTGAGATCGTGACCTAAGCTGAAATTAAGGGTTGGACACTTAACGGACTGAGCCACCCAGGTGCCCCTCTTTTTAAATTTTTAAATATGGACAAGTTCAAATGTATAAAAAAGGTGTAATGAGCCCCCATGTTCATATCTCTTAGTTTGACTCATTTTTAGCTCATGGTATTCCTTACCTATGTTCTTGTTCTCCACCTCTCTATCCTTTTTAAAGCAAATGCCATTATTTATAATTGCATCTGTATGTATTTTAGTGTGTGTATTTGAACAGTAAGGATTCTTTTTAAAAACAGTAACTATGATATCATCATTCACCCAGAACAATTGATAATGATGCCTTGATTTTATCAGGTATCTCTTCACTGTTCAAACTTTTGGGATATCTTTTGAGTTAAAATGGTGTAGGTTGGAAGATAATAAGGAGAAGGTTCAGGAGTCACATGTTCTACTGACTGAGCCAGGCGGGTGCCTCCCTTAATTCACTTTTTTTTTTTTTAAAGTTTTATTTATTTAGCACAGAGACAGAGAGTATAAGTAGGCAGAGCAGCAGGCAGAGGGAGAGGGAGATGCAAGCTCTCCATTGAACAAGGATCCTGATCCCAGGACCCTGGGATCAGGACCCGAGCTGAAGGCAGTCGCTCAATCAGCTGAGCCACTCAGGCGCCCTCTTAATTCACTTTTTAAAAATGAGACCTTCTAAGCTTAGTATTTTTGTAAGCCTATGGCATATACTTTGCATAGCTTTAAAATTCGTTATATTTTATAATTCCTGTGCCTACTGATTGATATTTAATGTTACTCATCTTAAGTAGAGGACTGTACTGGCAGCTTGTCAAGAATTTGAAGTATACGTTTCATTCTGGGATTATAGTACATTGTCCTCCCCTTCAAAAGGTTTTTTGTGTTTTTCTTTTTTTTCTTTTTAAGTAGTATCTTGAGCTGCTGAGTTGAGTATAAATGCTCTAACTTAGTATTAGTTCTACTTTATTTTTATGTGAGGGAGTATAAATGATTAAAGTCATTACAGTTTTATTCTTGGAACTTTTATTACCATCAAAAAACCCTCAAGTCATTTATTTTGTGTTCTTTAATTTTCTGTACGGTGTAAAAGCTCTACAACTTAGGTCTATCGCAAACTGTAATTCTAAGTAATTGACTATTTTCATGAAGTTTCATAGAAAATACTTGTGTGAGCTTTTTTATTTTGACTAATAGAAGCTTGTGTTGGTACATCTTAGCTAATATTTGACATAGGCTATTCTCTTTATCTTTCTCAAAATTTTTTTTACTGGTTTAATGACTTGTGTATCAAGTATCCTCTTAAAGTAAGTGATCTTTGTGGGTTTATTGCCAAAAAACTGCTGTTTGTTAATAGCTTATTCCTTAAAGTTTGTAGCTGTGAATAGTTTTATAATAGTTCGTTCATTAATTTTAGATCATTGATTTTAAAACTACATAATAATTCCTTATTTTGGCCTTACTGGAGGAATGTATTTGTTCCTCCCATATGTTCTTTCTGAGATACCTTTGGTAGTGCAGTGGTTTTCATTGGAACCTTTTTTTTTTTTTTAAGATTTTTATTTATTTGTTTGACAGAGAGTACAGCTAGAGAGGCAGCACAAGCAGGGGGAGTGAGAGAAGGAGAAGCAGGCTTCCCACTGAGCAGGGAGTCCGATGTGGGGCTCGATCCTGGGACTCTGGGATCATGACCTGAGCCAAAGGCAGACACTTATCCACTGAGCCACCCAGGTGGCCCTCCTTGGACCCATTTAAAAAGGAAATCTTTCTCAAACATGGCAAAACCTTTCTCTCTGAGTGTGTTGAACCACATCTTACAGAGAGATGGGAAGATCTGAATTTACTGGTTGGAATATTAATTACTGTTTTAAAATTGGGGTGATTGGCCAACAAATGTCAGTAGGCTGTTTGCTTCCACATGAAATGACTTTGCTACATTGTACTTTTTGAGTGCTGGGTCTAAGGCTTGTATTTGGGAGGAGGACTCACTTTTTTTTTTTTAAATTGAAGTATAGTTGACACACAATATTACATTAGTTTCAGATGTACAACATAGTGATTCCACAACTGTATGTTATGTTGTGCTCACCACAAGTGTAGCTACCATCTTGCACCATACAGTGCTGTTGTATGTGTTCCCTCTGCTCTACCTTTCATCCTTATGACTTATTCCCTTGTTGGGTTTTGCCCAACCCCCTTTCCCTTTTGCATCTGCTGGTTTGTTTTCTGTAGTTACATGTCTATTACTGCTTTTTTGTTTGTTGTTTGTGTTGTTTTATTTTTTTGTTCATCTCTTTTGTTTCTGAGATTCTATATGTAAGTAAAATCATATGTTATTTGTCTTTCACTTACTTAATATCCTTAGCACAGTACTCTCTAGGTCCATCCATGTTGTCACAAATGGTAGGGTCTTACTATTTTTCATGACTGAGCAATATTCCATTGTGTGTATAGATGTGTGTATACATACACTGTTCTTTCTTTATTCATCTACCAATGGACGCTTGGATTGCTTTCATATCTTGGCTTTTGTAAGTAATGGTGCAATAAATATAGAGGTGCATATGTCTTTTCAAGTTTGTGTTTTTGCTTTCCTTGGGTAAATATCCAGAAGTGGAATTACTGGATTGTATGGTACTATATATTTTTATTTTTTTGAGGAACCACCATACTCCTTTCCATAGTGGCTGCACCAGTTTACATTCTCACACCTAGCACTGCCCAAAGGTTCCTTTTTCTCTACCTCCTTGCCAACACTTACTTCTTAACTTTTTGATACTAGCCATTTGACACATAGATGATGGTACCTTATTTTGGTTTTTAGTTAGGAGGGTTCTTTCTTGGTAACATGTCAACAGCTTCGCCTTTTCTCCTGTTCGCTTTATCCGATTTTTTATAATTTGAGAAGTCAGATAATTGCATTGTTTAATGGTAAAATATTTATAGGTTAGCTTTGCATGAAGTTCATGGCAGACTGAGGGTTGAACTCCCTTGAATCCTTTTTCCTGCACAGAGCCTTTTTTGTTGGTTTTTACCTTTCACACGTGATTTGCTCTCAAATGACTTCTGGGTAAAATGTGGCATTTTAACAATTTGATTCACTTTTTTAATAAGAAAAGATATTTAAGTGAAATACAGATTGAAAGTTAAGCTAGCTCCACATGCCTGTTTTTTTGAGTTAAGCTAATTTTGAATCTTTATGAAATTATGTGTACTTTTTTTTTTTCATTTCTAGTTTATTCTCCAGATATGCCTTCACGGCTTCCAATCCAAGACATATTTGCCGGACTGGTTACAAGTATTGGCACTGCAATACGATATTGGTTTCATTATACACTTGTGGCCTTTGCATGGTTGGGAGTTGTTCCTCTTACAGCATGTGAGTATTCATTTTTTGTGATTGGAGTTATACAACTTATAACATTGTATAAGTATTCAGTTTTGCAATATTGCATCATATTTTTGTTTGAGCAATATTTATTTGATGTTACAAGCCTCACTTAGAAAACACTGTCCACCTAAATTAAGAACTATTTTTAACACATCATTTTCTTGAATGGATATGGGAATGAAAAACAGCATACAGAGGCTAATAATGAAAGCTCATGAAAGAATTGAAAAAACAAAATCAAATTATAATTAGAAGGGTCTTGAATTTTATTCTTTGAAGTATATTAGAACTTTTGAGGATTGCAGAAGTTGGATTATTTTGAGATTTTTTTTTTCCTCCCTTTTAAAATACAACTCACATATCTGTAATAGTCCTAAATAATTGGGAGCCTTACATTTCAAGATACAGGAGGTTTTCTGGGAGGTTGGTGTACTAGCCCTTAGTTGATCCCTTTTTGGGTTTTTGTTTTGCAAAAGGGTAGATAGTAAATGGTGCCAGAGTATGCAACTATGATTCTTTGGATTAAATGTGAATGAGATTTTTAAATAAGTATAATTAATATCCTTGTGTCTCTAAAATAAAATTAAAAAATTGATGATTTATGAAGATGAAAATCTTTGGGGATACATTGAATAGCTGAGTAGGTATCATTGAAAAGTGAAGAAGTGAACTAGGAGATTGAGCAAGGGGTTCTCTTGGATATAACTCAGAGACACAAGAAGTTGCAAGTATGAGGAGAAAGGAAACCAGGTGAAGGCTGCTTCCAATTGTTCCAGCACCTGTCTAGTAAGTACTTTCACAAGGTGAAAGATGATGGACATGAGGAAATGACAGGCATCTTTTCACTTGAAAGAGAGAGAGAGCTGACCATGATGAAGGATGGCACCTCACAAACCTAGACACATTCTAAAGTTTTCCAGGACTGAATAAAACGGTAGGTGTTCCACTTGCACATTATCCTACAAAGTAAAAGTCAAGACTAGTGTCAGACTTAAAATCAGCAGTATCTCCCAATGGTAAATATTATAAATACCCTATGATTCAACAGTTCCATTACTAGGAATATAGCTGATGGAAACCAGAGCCTTGTGTCCACTAAAAGATGTTTAAGAATTGCCACAGAAGCTTTGCTAATAGTGGTTAAAAACTGGAACCAACCAAATAACCTATCAACAATAGTAGAGTAGATACATTGTGGTTTTTCTCTATAGTGGAGTAGTACTTAGCAGTGAGAAAAGAGCTCATAATTGGGGCATGGAATAACATAGATGAGTTTAACTTTGAGAGGGAGAAAAAGGCACAAAAGAGTATGGATTGTATGATTGCATTTATGTGAAATTTTAAAGTATGCTGAATTGATCTGTGGTGATTACGTTTTTGCTGGAGATACTGACTAGGACGGGGGTGGAGGAGCCTTCCAGAGAGTTAGAAGTGCTGAATATCTTGATCTGGCAATTTCCTGGATATGTACATATATAAAAGTTTCACCCAAACCTATACTTAAGATTCATGTAAATTTTACTTTAATAAAAAGTAACAAAACTTAAAGGTTAAGTGCCAGAAGAATAGAAACAGGATTTTGAGTTTTTGTCTTGAGAAGTCAGAGTTTGAAACAGTAAATATTTGGAAAGTCCATCAGGAGACAGGAAAGCCAGGTTCGGAGGGCAGAGGGAGGGATATAAGAGAGGAAAGGATGTGGCTCCATCATCTGTGATCATAGAGTTTAGTGTACAGAGGAACATGGTTTACTATGAGAATTAAGTATAGAGCAGCCCAGGTTAATGCTAGAGGGATGTTAGCAAATGCTGACAGAACATGGGAACAGCATTCATCAGTCAGATGTCATTCAAGATGAAAAGCTTTAAATGGAGCAGAGCATTATATTTCATATTAGTAAAGGGCATAGTCATAAGAAAATAAAACTTAAGAACTTAATGCACCAGAGTACAGGACTTCGAAATATATAGTGTTCATAGTCAGGTGGAAGACTAATGCACCTCTCCAAAATCAGATCAAATAATCAAAAGTAGAGACTTAGAGGATTTAAGTAATGCAGCTGGATCTTTCTTCTGACTTGTTTACATGCGCTTATACACATACTCATAATTAAAATTTAAGTTCTGTCACAAAATACGGAGTCTCTAACTTTTTTCTTTAAGTTAGTAGTGTACCCTGGTATCTATCTTTCCATGTGAGAACGCATTGAACTACTACTGTCCTATTTTTTTTTTTTTTTTGAGCTACCTGATTTTTTTCATGGATGTATAGCACTCTGTAGGAAGGAGGTCTGTAATTGTTGAATCCATTGTCTGATTTATAGACATTTGATTTGTTAGCTTTACTTTGTTAGAAGCATACTTGCTTTGAATATTTTAACACATACGTAAGTAATTTCTATTACAGACATTTTTTCCTACTTATCATTTTGATTTGACTTTTGCACAGCCATTTGAAGTCACTGAAAATTTCTGATACAAGGCTACATGGTAATGCTTAAAACAATATACAAGGTTTGGTTAGAAAGAAAATCTCAGCTGTTTATTCTTGGGCCCTATTTCTTTTTTTTTTTTTTTTTTTTAATTAATTAATTTATTTATTTTTTTTTCCCATTCCCAACACCCAGTGCTCCACGCTCTAGGCGCCCCCAGTACCCACCACCAGGCTCTCCCATCACCCACCCCCTCCCTCCAAGTCCCTCAGTTTGTTTCTGTGTCCAAAGTCTCTGTTGTTTCGTTTCCCTCCCTAGATTACCCTAGTTCCCATTTCCTTTCCTTCTCCCACTGTTCTCCAGGGT
>PITA01012787.1:0-10384 GCA_004023965.1 Spilogale gracilis | reverse complement strand
GTGGCTTATTTCACTCAGCCTAATCTCCTCCAGTCCAGTCCATGTTGCTACAAAAATTGGATATTTGTCCTTTTCGATGCAGGCGTAGATTTCCATTGTATATATGGACCACATCTTCACACGCTCGGGGATGCCCACACGCACGGGGGCGCCCACACGCTGGGGGGAGCCCACACGCACGGGGGCGCCCACACGCACGGGGGATCTTGGGCCCTATTTCTGTTCTTGCCTCCTGACTAAGAGGATAAGCAGATGGCTGTGCATTCACCCATACTTTATCTTTTTTCCCTTCGTGGCCAGATTTAAGGGGTTTTTTTGAGGACCCTTGAACTTGTGTTTTTAAAAAATTGGTTGAAAAAAAAATAAAAAATAAAAATAAAAATTGGTTGTTAGCTTGCTGTTCATGTTATTGGAACATTTACTCTTCTGAAAAGTCCTCTTAATTTCAAATTGTATACCCTCCAGAACTGAAACCCTTTATTTTCATGAGCCAGCTCAATGAATTTCAGAGTTCTTGGTTAAAAAAAAATTCCATATTGTAATTTGGAGATCTTCACTATGTATTTCTTTCCTTTCCAAACATCTAATTCAGTAGAAACAAGTCAGTCTATAAAGAATCTAAGCTTTTAACATTAGTGTGTAACATTTACTCTTCACTGTCACTGTTTTTGTGCTTAACCATGTTGGGGTTCCCCTCCCCCATTGAGCATGGAAGCCCAACATAGGGCTCATTCTCATAACCCATGAGGTCATGACCTGAGCCAAAACCCAAGAGTTGGCCACTTAACCGACTGAGCCACCCATGTGCTCCAGGGGTTTTTTTAAATGTAGTATTTTAGGACAGCCTTGCAAAGACTAAATATTTCAGGGGCTTACATTTCACCTCCGTTTAATTGAGTACCTGTCTGAATTCACGATGTGTGTTGTAACCATCTTACCCTTCTTGGCAGGCCGTATCTACAAGTGCTTGTTTACTGGCTCCGTGAGCTCACTACTGACACTGCCACTGGACATGCTGTCCACGTGAGTAATTGCGAAGCTAGAAAGCTGCACAGCATATCTAGTGCTGCTCACTTTTCTTGCACACTTTTCCTACACACTTTTATTTTGTTATAATTTGAAAAGTCCTTTTGTTCCAAAGACAAAGAGCAATTTATGTTTTAGTCTGACAGTTGTAGCTACAGTAGAAGTAGCTGACATATGTACATGCTTGTTTTAAAACATACCCGTTCTAAAGGACTGTTTTATAAGGACGGGAGGATCTGTTAAAACAGGCTGCCATGCAGTGTGAGATATGTGCTATCATGTTCATATGCCGAAAGTTCATTTAAACATGTATTTTTTAACAACTGGATGGCTGAGATAAAAACCTGATGTCCAGGGCCTTTAAGTAGGGTGCTCTTAGCTTGGCCATAACAAAAAAGAAAAGCAGTGATTAAACGCATTTGAAAGTTTGGAACTAGCATAAGAAGATAACTCTTTGTGTAAAAATACAGGCCTTTTGTGAAGTGTTGCAGTAGAAACAAACAGGACAGCATTCCCATTCCTGGACATGAGGTTTTTATCTCAGCCATCGAGAACATGGTCTCAGTATAGAAGCGTAAGAAGTTTATCTTAAATGGCTCAGCTGCCATGCATTATGTCTTTGGTATATGACATTGTACGTTTTTGCCTTGCATTTAAGAATTGTATACACCAGAAAGATGCATATTGGAAGTAGCAAGGGAAGTCTGATAAAAACAAGGGGTGACTGCCAAGAGTGGTGGACATTTTATTTTAATATGTATGAGCTAATAAAAGAACCATTTCATGCAGGGTATTCTTGTTCCATTTAGTTTGGGCTAAAATTCTGTAAACTGTTGTAGTCAATGAGTGTGCATGGTAGTGGCCAGTCAGTATCTCTGTTGTTTAGAAAAAGTGACTTGAGTTCTGATTTTTGCAGTTTAACGAAGCAGAGATACATTGCTTTTTTTTTTAATGGTTTCTGTTTTAATTGGCTAACTATGTTAACATTTACCAAAGCCTAAATAGGTAGGCTTTGGCTATATGAAAAACAGGTGTTTATGGAAGCCATGTCAATGAAATGCGAGACAAAGAAGGTGTAGTATCCTACTTACCTACTACCTTTACTACTTGTTGGTAGAACTGTTGACCATCTGGTTGTTGGGCAGTTGTGATCACTTAGGCGATACAATGAGGTGTAGTTGGCTATAACAGAAGGAACCCTGGCATTAGAATATGGTGTCTGTATCTGCAGGTTTTTTGGTGACTTTGGGCAAATCATTGAACCTTTCTGAACCTGTTTCCTCCTCTGTTAAAGTGAGGAAGATCATGCCTCAGCACTTTGGGTGGGCTATTCAAAGATTAAATGCACATATATATGTAAAAACTATATGTGAATTTCGAGTGTTAGGTTAACATATAGCAGAATTGTCAGTAAAGCTCAGAGCTGTCACTTGTCTCACGTTGGCAGGCTCTGTTTTCTTTCTACCCTGATTAGTTATTGGGCCACCAGAATTGTCTTCAGGAGACTGCTGATTGACACAGGAGGAACACCAGAGGTGGCTAGGGGTAGTCAAAAGAAACTGTAAATGTAATTTGGTTTTGTAATCCCATGCTGCATTTTATAGTTTGAAGACCTGAGCCAGTTTTCCTGAAAGCACTTTTAATGAAACTGCTTTTTTCTTTTTAATGAGCAGTGTTTCATTTTCTCTGTAGTATTAATTTTATTTATAAAATTTTACTTCAAATTTCTTAATATCACAGCAGCTGCTTACATATCCTGTAGCTCAGTTCTTTAGATCATCTACAGACGCATGTATCAATTAATTATTGCTTCAAAACATACTGTCCCCAAAATTTACTGGCTTAAAATAGTAGTGACTTTATTGCCTTATAATTTGGGGGTCAGCAGTTTGGGCTGGGCTCAGCTGATCAGTTCATCTGTTGGGCTTTTCTCAGTTACCCATATGTTTCATGGCAGTTGGGTGGTCTCGGATGGCTCCAGCTATGTGCCTTGGTTCTCTTCCGTCTGCCCTCTCATATTTCAGAAAGCCAACAGGGCTTCTGTACCTGGTTGTCTCAGGGCAGCATTCCAAAAGGGTGAGAGTTGAAGTTTACCAGATCTCTTCTAGGCTCTAAACTCAGGCTGCCTCACCTTGGTCCAGGAAAGTCACGGTACCAGTCCAGTTTCTAGGTGTGAGGGAAAAGAGCTGTACAAAGGGTTTGTCAGTGCTTGGAATCAACATCAGACAATTATTATGCTTATTACTGATGACAAGTACGGCATAGAGAAGTGGGTATTTTAGTCTGAAGTTAACAAAGTTTTAATACTCTGGAGAATTTTGGAGCCAGTAGGCTGAGGTCTCTCAAATGGACCCTTCTCAGATTTTCCATGGTGGAAGAAGTCATTCCATTACGATAAAGGGTTTTCCTAAGGCCACCAGGATTCTTGAGTTATCCTTGAATTATTCTGAAATCAGACACAGACCAGGGAAGGACAAGCCCCTTGAGAGGAAAAAACAAGAGGTCTTTGGTGTTACAATACCACACGTACCCTAACGTAATTTGTCTATCTGAATGTGTTGAGGGACTGATAACGTACTTCTATATTTATAGTTAGCATCAAAATTTAAACTGCTTCCTAAACGTTATCTAACGTGTATTACAGACTTCTTTGTCTTGCACATGGCGTGCTGAGTATCTCTCAGCTTGCTTTCTTTACATTGTCATTAGGCCCCTCTGGAGGTGGTTCTCTTTTCTGATGGGCTCATTATCTTTATTTGTGTGGGTATCAGCTAACTAGTTTATTAAACTTGTATGTAAAATAAGGCTAGAAATTCTTAGTGTGGGTTGGACAGTCACTCATCTTTCATAAATTACAGACATACATGGCCTTTGTCAGTGTTTGATTATTTTTGCTTTTTGCCTGCCTGTTTCTAGGCCGTGTTCAAAGAATGGCTAGGTAGCTAATTTCGGTGTAGTTCTGTGTTATTCTTCACTTATTGTAATATAAATACATATAATACATATTAGGATTACAAATGTATAAATATATATAATATATATTATATATATATAAAAATAACATGTATTTGGCCGGCTTGTAAGATAGGTAGAATTTCACCAGTCTCAGAAATGATTCTGAGAAACTGATTTTTACCCAGAAAATGATGGCTTATTTTCTGGCTCTTCTTTCTGACATTTTAGTTTAAGATGAAATAGTGTTACCTTTGGTTTCTTAATTTTAAGCATTCTTTGGAGTAATTCTATATAATTTTTTTTTAATAGGGACAATTTGTTGGCGGATTGTTTGCAGGGTTGTTTTGTGGTAACATGCACGCTGTGTGCATTCATCAGCCTCGTGTGGTTGCGAGAGCAGATAGTCCACGGCGGAGCACCAATTTGGTTGGAGCATGCTGCTCCGCCCTTCAATGCAGCTGGGCACCACCAAAATGAGGTAACTTCCTCTGCCCCTGAATCGATTCTGTTTGGATAGGGTATGGGAATTGTTGTCATTCTCTAAGATCTAAACCCTTGAGTCCTCTGCCCCTCATTGCAAAGCAGGACAGTGAAAAGGTTTGGGAGAAGATTAAGGGAGAAGCAAAAAAATCAGAAGGCACTAAAGTGCTCTTTTGTTCCCTTTGCCATACTGACTGCTTAATGCTGGCCTGAAAGTGAACACATAGACTCCCCTGCAATGATGCTGACATGCTGCAGGACGCTTCTTATGTAAAATGTCTTGAGTTTGCTGCTCCCAGTAGCACCGATACTAAAAGTAGAGTCATTGGAACACTGTTACACAATCTGGTGTGGTTTCACTTTTTCTCTGAGAGATGCATGCTTATGTTAGATGCAGGAACATTTGCTTAACGTGTTAAGAGAAAGAGGATAAATGACTTGCTTGTTGAGAAATTATGGGGCTGAAAATGTCAAAATTTTGCTGTTTGTGTACAGAAACTATGCTTCATAAAATTTTTTATGAAAAATTGACTCTAAGATACTCAGAATAATTAAGAACTTAATTTTTCGGGGCGCCTGGGTGGCTCAGTTGGTTAAGCGACTGCCTTCAGCTCAGGTCATGATCCTGGAGACCAGGGATCGAGTCCCGCATCGGGCTCCCTGCTCGGCAGGAAGCCTGCTTCTCCCTCTCTCATTCCCCCTGCTTGTGTTCCCTCTCTGGCTGTGTTTCTCTCTGTCAAATAAATAAAATATTAAAAAAAAAAAAAAAACAAAAAAAAACTTAATTTTTCATTTAAGGCCCTTTGGCCGTGTCAGTGTATAGTTCGATTTCAATCAAATTCTGCCATACTTTTTTCTCTGTGGAGTTGAGTGTGACTTCTTAGCAAATCACACATACAAGAAATGAGAGTAGAAAGAAAAAATACTTCTTACCTAGTATTAATACTTTTATAATTGTAGGTTATATTTTGAAACACTTATGCATATTTTGAAACATTTAATGTTGCTCTTTTAGAATCTTCATTGACTCCAGGGAAATTCATTGTTTTCCTTAACCATGTCTTTGCATTTGGTAGGTTAGCCAAACTCAGTAAGAGCCAGAGGAGGATGCATGCGCGACAAAGCCCAAATGGATCAGGTTTATCTACTGAGAAGGAATTAGAAACTGTTTCCTCAAGTGTTTAACTCATAACAGAATTAAGTTACACATCTGTATGGGTATAAACAAATAGGTATATAAGTAAATACATGTTCATCCCTGAGGCAGTTGGTAAAGGCAGGATATGCCTCATAAAGAATTATGGCCCAGAGTTGGTCATGGGGTTTGAGTCTCATCATGAGTTTCCCCATCACCGTGGCCCCCATCCTCCAGTGTGGCACCTGTGCTGGAGTCTGAGTTCTCTTTCCCCAGAGTTAAAGAATGGAGACTGAACAGTACCAAAGACGCAAAGAAATAGAGAAGCCCAGAATGATGAAATAAGGTCGCCACCAAATGAGATGATGGCTGAGGAGCCGGAGGTCATCTTCAGAATGGCTCCCCAGGTCCAGGTTCCACGAGAGCCTCCTGGGCCCATCAGATAGCCTTGATTAAGACTATGTTGAAGACCTTGAGATCATTACGTGAAGGAATCCTCCCAACCCTGTAGCTTCTGTGCAAAGCTTGCAGCTGGGCCCAGGAATGTTCTCAGACTTTTATAGGAGCTTGCTGTACACTAGCTGAGACCCACTGTTCATGTAGAGGAACAGTTTGTGGAGATGCTGATGCAGAAATAATTCTAAGTTGCCTTGCCTGAGGAGCTCAGAGCTCAGGTACAGAAATGTCAGCCTAGGGTCAGAATCACTGGCTGAATCTCACTGCTCCCTTCTTGCTCAGCCTACTTGTGAGAAGTAACCAAAGTTCTCTTTGTTGCAAGATCCAGCTGCAGTCATGGGAAATCTGAACCTTGGGTTTCTTTGAGTTTGTCCTTGACTAGTTGTAATAAGAATAATTCAGAACCTCCTACATGGACCTCTTTTTGGCTGAGGCAGCTCTAGTTCCTGAAACTCAACTCCAGAAGGAGTTTTTCTGCCCTGTTGTTAAGACAGACAGCCTGCTGCTTGTTTTTACTCTGTTGAATGCCTCCTTTTTTGCACTTCGGTGACATGTTTTAATGTTTTGTTTTTATGTATCCAAAGACATAATGGCTTTAACTTTCTAAATTTTTTTTTTAAGATTTTATTTATTTGACAGAGAGAGAGATCACAAGTGGGCAGAGAGGCAGGCAGAGAGAGAAGGAAGCAGGCTCCCCACGGCGCAGAGAGCCCGATGCAGGCCTCGATCCCAAGACCCTGAGATCATGACCTGAGCTGAAGGCAGAGGCTTTAACCCACTGAGTCACCCAGGCACCCTAACTTTCTGAATTCTTGATTCTTGCTCTGCTGGCATGAGTAGAAATTTCTGTAACCCTACCAGTAATTGGTTTGGGATGTGGCTGAGGTGTTAAAGTTAGCCAGATTTGTTGACCCATTTTCTGTAATACTTTGTAAAATTCCTAAATTATACCAAATGAATATATACACTGTGAAGTGAGTTTATGTTCTTATACGCTGAGTAGATCCAAAATCAGGTACTTGTAGAAAAGACAACTTTCAGAGGTGGGTTTGGTTTTTTTTTTTTTTTTTTTTTTTTGCATTTTAATAGTTTGTGTTTGTTCTAGTTTTGCTTTTTTTAACAGGAAGAGTGCGATTTGGAAATAGAGCAGAACTGAGACAAGTTAGCTACATTTCTGGGCTCTTCTACCATTTTAGGCTCCAGCAGGAGGAAACGGTGCTGAAAATATTGCCCCTGAACAGCCTGCTAACCCACCAGCCGAGAACGCGGTGGTGGGAGAAAACCCCGATGCCCAGGATGACCAGGCAGAAGAGGAGGAGGAGGACAACGAGGAGGAGGATGACGCGGGTGGGGAGGATGCAGCCGATGCCAACAACGGGGCCCAGGGTAATGGCTGCTGGCCCACCTTACCCTTCCTCTGTGACCATAAGTCCATTTTCAGCTTTCCTTGAGGAGAAGGACTGGAGTTTTCCAAATTTTATGGGTTTGGAGTTCTATTTCTCACCTATTTTTACTTTATTTTGGCAGATTTGCCTTTATGGATATACATATTTGCACATTTCGTGTTTTATTCATTTTTTAAAAGATTTTATTCATTTATTTGAGAAAAAGCGAGAGTGAGAGAGCAGAGGGAGTAGGCAGAGGGAGAGGGAGAAATGGGCTTCTTGCTGAGCAGGGTGCTGGAGGCGGGGCTTGATCCCAGGGCACTGGGATCATGACCTGAGCTGAAGGCAGATGCTTAACCCACTGAGCCACCCAGGCACCCCACATTTTGTGTTTTAAAGTCCAACTCTACCCAGGGCTTTTATAGGATGGATAGGAAGAAGTTATTTATAAGTTTTATTAGACTGTAGTATTTTTAAAGGAATTTGATAGAGATTTTTTCCCCCTTCCATTTCTCTTGAGTCAGCATAGCTTTTAATATCAAAGAATTCTTGAAGTATACACTGCAGGTCGGATGTCATTAAGGAAACCATTTTCTCATTTTCTAGCAGTCTAACTCCAGAATGCTAAAGAAGATCCAGGACTGTGCCCCCCAGTCAGTTGGCAGTAGCTCTCTGCTTCTCTGCCCCCCACCCCAGAGTTTTCCTGTCCAGCATTGCACTGTCTCCAGTTCCATTGGACATTTCTGGTGCCTGAGTGGCTCCTGGGTACCAGGCACTGAAATGGGTCTTCAGGGAGTTCCTGGTCTAGTGAAGAAGCAAGCATACCCAAGTGCACAAACACCTCGTTATGCATTGTGATAAATGTGCAGATTGCTCTGAGGATGTTGGGGGAGTCTGTTTTAAATAAGATTCTCCAGGTAGCTCAGAGTAGGTGCTAGTTGAGGTGAGGCCTGAAGGATGAGAACAAGCAAGGTGTGTGATGGGAGCAAAGGACCTTTGTAGGGAGCAGTGAGTCTGTGACCAGAGGCTCCAAGAAGGCAGCCTCCTGCCACTCTGGTGCGGCCGTCCTTTCCTTCTCTTCATCTAATGCAGTAACTTCTGAGTGTGTAGCTTCTTTGCTTCTTTCTTCTGCTCATGCTCCACATAGTTTTCATAGTGCTCTCCTGCCTTTAAAATCTGATAGTGTTTTTTCTATTATACTAAGGAATGAAACAAAATCTAGATTTAGTCTCCTCTCCTCCCTCCCTTGTATCTGATCTGATTCCTGTCTGCCTTTCCTACTCTATCTTCTTCCACTCCTTCCCTGTCCTCAGAGAATTCTCGTCACTGGCTTCCTTGTTTTTCTCAAATTTGCCAGATTCATTTCTGATTCAGAGTGGTTAAGTTCCTCTCTTTTACATAATTCTATTTATTTCCTTTCTAACACTTAACCACAATCTATAATCACCTTATATGTGTTATATTTATGTATATGTGTTCTTATTACCAGCAAATAATGTAGTTCAGCTTCTCATCAGCAGCTTGCAAAACACCAGATTAAAAGCATATGTTTTATTATTTGGTTCAGGTTTCTTCAGTAATCTTTCAACTGCAATTATATTTCCAGATGACATGAACTGGAATGCTTTAGAGTGGGACCGAGCTGCAGAAGAGCTTACGTGGGAAAGAGTAAGATTCTTTCTATCAAACATTCTAGTGTTTTAACCTTAAACTCTGTGTTACAAAGTTGGGCACATGTAGATGCATACACCAGTTTTGTAGCTACATTTAGTGGAAGCTGTAGTAGAACTTTAATTTCTAGAGAAAAGTGATGTGTTTGTGGCAAAAATACTAAAAATATTATAATCTATTGTTGACTATTTTTTCTGTTTTTTGGCCTTTAATACAAAGAAATTGTGGACTTCTGTAAAATGAAGTAACAATTTAAATTGAAATATTATTCTGATACTGCAGTTGATATATGATGAAATCTTGGCCGTCTCCTTATCCAGTGTAAGAATTAAACCCATGATGGAACTATTTTGACTTTATAATCATATGATTTGGAATAGAAGGTGGCCCAGATATCTCTAATAAACAAATTTTTTATTCCCTGAAAATGGTAAGCTGTATGTAGGTAAGGGTTGTGTTTAAATATAATTGAGGGTGAGACTTTTTTCTAAATAGAATAAAAAATCTTGTTGCATATTGAATGTGTGTATATTGTTATTTCAGATGCTGGGACTTGATGGATCACTAGTTTTTCTAGTAAGTAAAGCTAAAATTTTTTAATAATAGAGTTGTGACTTAATTATTTTAGTGATTTAGTGATTTCAAATTTATAGTACGTCTGTAAACATTTTATGGTAAAGGTCAACATGCCCTTTGATTTTTGATTACTTGATATGCTAAAGAAAGTCTGTTTTGTGCATTGAAAATATTGTCAAAGAACAAAGGTAATAGTATTTTAAAAGGTCATTATTAACCACTTGATTTTTAAAAAAGAAAATGAAATACAGATTTAATAGTAGGTAATGAATGCTTTGCAGTGCTCACAGTGAGACCCAGTTTTATGTTAGGTTTCCACTGTCTCCTAAACCTCACCTATCTTTACCTTATTAGTAAAGAGTACAAACTCAAAGGGGAGGAATAATATTTTTTTTTGAGGATTTGCCTTTTTTTTTGTTACTTAAATTTTTTTTTCCAGTGTTCCAAGATTCATTCCCCATTCCCCACACCCAGTGCTCCACGCTTTAGGTGTCCCCAGTACCCACCACCAGGCTCTCCCATCCCCCCACCCCCCTCCCTCCAAGTCCCTCAGTTTGTGTCTGTGTCCAAAGTCTCTGTTGTTTCGTTTCCCTCCTTGGATTACCCTACTTCCCATTTACTTTCCTTCTCCTACCGTCCTCTACATTACCCCTTATGCACCGCAAGTAAGTGAAACCATGTGATACTTGACTTTCTCTAC
>PITA01012786.1:31874-60569 GCA_004023965.1 Spilogale gracilis | reverse complement strand
GGAGGGGAAGGAGAGGAGAGGAGGGTGGTAAGGGGGGAGGGGGAGGGGAGGCCCGACTCTGGCAGGGGCCCCACTGGGGGGTTGGCACTGTCAGGACGCGGGGTCCCCCGTCCCTGAGCTGCTGGAGGCTGTCCTTGGGGGCCCGGGTGGGCTTCTCACGCCCTGAGTGGTCCTTCTTCCCTAGGTTCTACCTCATCAGTGGAGGGGTTCCCTTCATCATCTGCGGGGCCACGGCAGCCACAAACATCAGGAATTACGGCATGGAGGATGAGGACGCACCCTAGTGAGTACTGGGCACTCAGCGGGCGGAGGCTCCTTCCCAGGCCCCTGCGCCCCCCGTGCCCAGACCACCGCACCGTGGGGGGGCGCCCACGGGCCACCCTCCGTCCCCCACGTGCCCTCCCCCCAGCAGACCCCGTTCTCACCGAGCCCCCCTCCGTAGGCACTGCCCAGCAGTCCCCACCCCCAGTCGGGCCCCCCTCGCGCCAGCACCTTCCCGGCCCCACAGCCCAGGCTCCTTCTCCTCACGTGGGGCACACTGACTCTGCTCCCTCGAGGGCCGCAGCACTGGGGCAGAGAGGTGGGCGGCCGGCCCCCAGGCCCAGACTCCCAGCACGCTGTCCCGGCAGCAACAGGGCGGCTCGGAGTCTGTCTCCGCACCAGGTTAAGCTCACGCGCTGCTGAGAAAGTCCTCCCACGACCCCAGGGCGACCCCTCACTGAGCCCTGTCCTCCCCCAGCTGCTGGATGGCCTGGGAGCCCAGCCTGGGCGCCTTCTACGGGCCAGCGGCCTTCACCGCCCTGGTCACCTGCGTGTACTTCCTGGGCACCTACGTGCAGCTGCGGCGCCACCCGGAGCGCAGGTACGAGCTGAGGGCACGGACGGAGGAGCAGCGGCGGCTGGCGGGGCGCGAGGCCAACCACAGCCCCGGGGCCCCGCCGGGCTCGCTGCGCCCCTGCGACGCCCCGGCCGCCTCCCTGCTGCAGAATGAGCACTCGCTCAAGGCCCAGCTGCGGGCCACGGCCTTCACGCTCTTCCTGTTCACGGCCACCTGGACCTTCGGGGCACTGGCCGTGTCCCAGGGCCACTTCCTGGACATGGTCTTCAGCTGCCTGTACGGCGCCTTCTGTGTGACGCTGGGGCTCTTCGTGCTCATCCACCACTGCGCCAAGCGGGACGACGTGTGGCACTGCTGGTGCTCCTGCTGTCCCTCCCGCCGGCACGCCCACGCCACCAAGCTCGCCGCCTGCCCCGCACTCGACACCAATGGGGACGCGCTGGGACACGTGGCCTGCCTGCAGGACTCGCCGTGTCCAGGCAAGCCACGGGGCTTTGGCCACCTGCCCGCCGGCCCCTGCAAGATGACCAACCTGCAGGCCGCCCAGAGCCACGTCAGCTGCCTGTCACCGGCCACGCCGTGCTGCGCCACGACGCACTGTGAGCGGCTGATGGAGGACGCGGCCCACGTCCACCTGCATGAGGATGACGCCTTCGGGCACGAGCTGCACCTGCACAGGAGCCTGCAGGGCAGAACTAAGCCTCCCTGCTTCAGCCGGCCCCGGGCAGCCACGGCGGGGCAGGAGTGCGCCTACCACATCCCGTCCAGCCTGGAAGGCAGCCCCCGCAGCTCACGCACAGACAGCCCCCCCAGCTCGCTCGAGGGCCCGCTGGGGGCACACACGCTGGCCTGCTGTGCCCAAGGCGACCCCTTCCCCTTGGTCAGCCCGCCCGACGGCAGCGACGCCAGCCCGGTGCTCTGCGGCTGCCCCTCGAGGCCAGGCAGGGAGTCGGTCCCTGGCCCCGTGCACTTCGAGATGCTGCGGCGGACACAGTCCCTGCCTTTCGGCGGACCCGGCCAGAATGGGCTGCTCAAGGGAGACATGTGTGAAGTCCTGTCCTTCAGTGCCAATGGCATCGGCAACATCCGGACAGGGCCGTGGAAGAACGAGACCACTGTGTAGCGGGGGCCTCGAGTCCCCCCGCCCTGACGGACGAGCTTCGGAGCAGAGCGGGGTCCGGCCATGTGAGGCCGGGGGGTTCACGTCTCCGCAACGGCTAGCACCCCCACTGACCCTTCGCCATGAAGGACCTGAGCGGGAAGATGCTGTGGGCCACGTCTGCTTCCGCTCATCCTGAGGTCACACGGGCCATCTGTGTCAGCTTCTGACCCCACCGCACCCAGGGCCCTGGGAAGCCCCGTGCCGAGCAGGGTTTCCAACAGGAACACAGCCTCTGTGCCGGGCCCAGCCACAGGGAGCCCTGGGGTACGTCCTGCCTGCCCTGGCTGCCTGGCCGCACCCACTTCTTCTAGTGTCTACTGTGTCTCATCAAGTTTTATCCCAAGGCACAGACAGGCTGCTGGTTGGGACAGGCTGCTCTGGACCTGGGCCATCACCCCCGGCCCCTCTGCCGGCCTGCATGGCCGCCTCTGCCTTCAGCGGCCGCCCTGGGTGCAGCACCCACAGGCCTGAGAGTCCCGGACACTGGGGCTTGTGACTTCAATCCAGGCGCAAGTGAGAAGAGGGAGCGGCCTGCGACAGTCCTCCAGGGGGCCGGCGGGGTCAGTCAGGGCCCCGGGCCTTCAGAAATGCCCAGACGTCCTTCAACAGACTATGAAAGCCAGCGACTGCCGGGACCATAGCCCAGCCCAGCAAGGCCGTTGGGGCTGTCACGTTCCCAGCCCTCAAGGAGGAGGCTGGCACTCCCAGGACCATCTGGGCATGAAGCCCCGACTCAGAGGACCGTCGTCCACTCGAGTGAGCTCTGTGTGAAGCCAGGGGCTCCTCCCCCAGGCCAGGGTCCACGGGTCCCCAAGGAGGCAGAACCTGGACATCCTGGGATCACGTGTGCAGGCTGTGCCTAGCCATGCCTCCCTCCCTGCTCCCAGATCCGCGGCACACATGCAGACACGTGCACGCACGCTCAAGCATCCTGTGTGCATCTCCGAGCCTGCACCTGTGTGTGCGCATCGTACACACTCCATGAACACAGCCCACACGCCACACGTGCACATGCACACACAGAGTCAGCGTCTTCCTGACCCTTGAGCACCTGTTACATTGCCCTGCAGAGATGTCATCTGTGGGTGCTCAGTGAGCTCTGCGGTCTGCGGGGCGAGGCGCTTCCCTAGGAGTAGGCCCTTCCTGACTCACGCCTCAGGGGGACGGGGTGCAGGCCCTTCCCGACGCACCCCTCGGGGGGTGGGGGCGGGGGTCCCAGGACCAACGCTCAGTATCTGAGCACAAGGAGCCTTGCTTCAGGATTCTTGTAAACCTGAGGATGTCCTGAGCCCCCACGAACCCCATGTGTCCTCAGGTGACTCAGACAGGCCCCCAGACGGCCAGCGGTCGGTCTCCGTCTCTGTGCAGCCTGCCTGCCACTTCCGTAGCTGCGGGAGCCACGCCGCCGCAGGGGTGGAGCCGCAGGGGCGGAGCCGCCGGACAAAATACAGGCGTTTGCGCCGTCTGCCGTCTGTGAGGCTGGTTAATGGCACCCACGTGCGTCCCGTCCGCAGCGGGGCTGCCCACCTCGGCGTGTGGCTCGTGGCTCGCGCTTCTGCCCACAGGGCCGGGGCCCCACAGAGGCTGCCCCCCCGGGACCCTGCGGCCCTCGGGCAGGTGTCCACCATGGTCCTTTCTGCCCCGGCAGGCCCAGGAGAGCACAGCCATCTCACCGGTCAAACCAAAGAGATCCAGCATTAGGTATTAAACCTCGCGAGTTTCGATATTGATTCGGCCTCTAGAGTCCACTCAGGACGGTGTGGTGACCCCAGTGCCGGTGCGTGTCGTGTTTTCAGAGCAGTGGGTCCCCGGCTCGCCTGCGGGGCAGGCTCACGCCGCGGAAGGACGTGGGCTGCAGGCTCCAGCCTCTCTGGCGTGGTGGCGGCTCCGGCTTCCCTGGCACGTGCGTGTGTACATGTGTGTGCTCTCCTGTGTGCGTGTGTGTGCGTGTGTGCACGTGTGCGGCAGAGCAGGCAACACCGCCCGGCCCGTCCAGCCGCCCCGGCACAGGGACGCCACGCTGACCGCAGGCAGCCCCAGGCCTCCGACGCCCCACGGCCTGAACAGCCGCCCTCAAGCATCCGAGCCACAGGCTGCCACGGAGGCCACAGTGCCCACCGCGTGGTCTCAGCCGCCACTCACACTGCCCTGTGGGGGTCCCCCCTGCCCCAGAAGCTCGTCTTGGGGCTCTGCCCTTCTCTGGGCATGGCCAGCCCTGCTGACTGCTGGAGAGCGCTGGCCCTCACCGATTCGCTGCAGGGCACCCCGCCGACTGCCTGACCCCCAGGAAGCCCCCGGAGCCACGTCTGAACGAGAGACTCTTAGGGGCTTCACATTACAGGGGAGCCCCGCCAATCCCGCCAACACAGGCACGGCAGGCTCTGTGGGGAAGGGACTGGGTCAGGGCTCAGGACTGAGCAGCCTTGCCCTTCACCCCGTCCCCCCATGTCCTGCCTGCCTGGCGGGGCCCCTACCAGACGGTCAGCCTGCCCTGAGCCCCCAGGAGCCCACCCTGGGACAGTGGTCAGCTCAGAAGGTGTGAGTCCCAGCTGTATGGGGGCAGAGCCCAGGAGCAGCCGCCATGGGGCTCCCACCAGGTGCCCAGCTCTGCCCTCAGCTGCCCGCAGAACTCAGGGCCCGGGCAGGTTTGGAGCCGGCCACATGCAGAGAAGGGGGCCGCAGCCAGACCACGGCCACCTCTACTTGCTGTCCATAGGGACCTATGTCCCAGCACCTCCGCTGTGACCCTCTCAGGGTGGGGAGGGGGAGTGCTGCTGGGTCTCAGGCCTGGGTGTTGCAGCCACAGGCCATGCGGGCGGGTCCTGGCTCTGAGGATGGTCGGTCCTCCTGGGGACCACTGACCCTATGTGCCTGCGCCTGCCGGGGCCACCCTCTCACCTTGTGAAAGGAGAAGCTTTCATTCCATGATTGGTTATCAAACAGGCACCTTTGGGTTATGTTTGCCTGTTGGATCCAGTGCAGGGAGGAAGGACTTTGGCTAGGATGGAGGCCAGCTCTGGAACGGGTGCACCCAGAAGGTAGGGACAGGGACTAGGACACGGGCAGGCACACACCGAAGGCTTCGTCCTATCTCATCTCCCCGCAGAAGCTGGTCCTGCTGAGGCCCCACTTCTCACCCCACAGACCTGGAGGCCCTTGCCTACTATAATCCTCCCGGCTCTGGGGGCCCTGGAGGAGGGAGCCAGCTCCTGCCAGGGGCTCCCCAGGCACGGTCAGGCAGAGTGTGTGGCCGCAGGGCTGTGGTTGGCCCCAAGGGAGAACTTCCATCTGGGAAGCCCTGGCGCCTGGAGGACAGGCGTGAGTCCCGGTAGACCCCCCAGTCTGTAGGGCTGGTCCCCGGACGCAGAGCAGAGAGGGCAGAGGCTGACCCCCTGGGAGCCCCCAGAGATGGCACGTGCAGGCAGGGTCCACCCACATCGCCCCCCACCCAGGTTGTGCATCCCCAGCCGTGGGCTGTGAGGTAACCAATCAGGAGCAGAGAGCAGACTGGGCGACCACCGCAGTGGCCCTGTGTGTGGAAGGCCCCAGCGGTGCCCGGGGGCAGTGGGTCCCAAGGACACTGACCACACAATCTGTACACATGGGTCACCCCCCTACGAAACACACCCCCAATCAGGGGGCAGACGCAACCTTGGGCTGTTCCAAGATCCCCAGGTCTGGGCAGCGGCTCAAGCAGGAACCCCGGGGAGAGAAGTGTGCCTCCCCACACCCCATGCAGACCTGGGGCTGCCTCCTGGGGCCATGGTGGCCACACGTGGACGAGGAGCTGGCCCAGCACACGGGCACGGTGGTCTGTCCCAGGGGCTCCGTGTGGAGCGACGGCGTGCGCCGGAGAGCCCACCCCAGCTGCCCGGGGGATGGGGGCCGGCAGGGCTCCGGGCTCCGGGCTCCGGGCTCCGGGCCACAGTTCAGCCCCCCGCAGCCCGGCCCTCCTGGTCCAGCGGCACCGCCAGCAGCGGCTCCTCCACTTGGCCTTCACGCAGCGTGTTCGGAGAGCTGAACGCAGCTCCACGAAGCCATGTATCCTCCCCTCGGCGACGCCCAGTGCCTTCTCCCCGCCCTTGAAACTCGGGTCTGGGAAGCAAAGGCAGACACTGCATGACTGGGTCTTCGTGATGCCAAGGTCACCGTGGTCCAAATCCAACCGACTGGAAATTACTCTGAGATCGAGAAAAACAGTGTGTGCACGATGAGTGACTTGGTGGCCCCGGTGACTTGCCACAGGCCCCTGACTGCCCTCGGGATTCGCTCGTGCTGGGAGGGGACAGGAGGCTGTCGAGCCCAGAGCCCCCGTACGCTGGCTCCACACACCCATGGGGACAGTGCCCTGGCGTCCAGCCGTGTCCAGCCGCGTCCTCCGCGGGCCCTCGTCCTCCGCTCCAGCTTCCTGCTCCAAGTGTGCAGGCGTCCTTGCCAGCTCTCCCCACACCATGTCTCCCTTGAGCCCACTGGCTACTACTCCTAAGGGACCCTCAGCCCCCGCACCAGGCGAACGGGACGGCCGCGCCCACCCCCCCGCCGGCCTCCTGGGGCATCCGCGCACATTGTAAATGTGTGCAGAAACAATTTTGCAGGCCTTCAGCAGGAAGCGAGGGAAGGGGAGGGGAATCACGCCGGGCCCAGCTGGGGTCCTGCCTCAGCTGCCCTGGCCAGGACGAGGACCAAGGACGGACCAGGTGAGGGTCATTGTGGGCCGGGGGTGGGATGTGCCTGGGCCACCCTGAGAACAGGTCACTAGTAGGGAATGAATCAAGATAAGCCTGGGACTGTGGTCTGCCTCCTGGGCCTCAGAGGGGCTGGGCTCTCCTGCTGTCGGAGCCGGGGCGCACAGCAGCCTTCCGGCCCCGTGCGCGCTGGGCCCCGGGGCCTTCCGGCCTTCCCCATGTGGCTCCGCCCATCCACCTGAGGCAATCGAGACTCAGGTCCTCTGCCCTTCTGGGCTGGAGCACATGACCGAGCAGTCACTACGGGGTCAGGAGAGAGGAGCCAGGCAGACCCCAGAGAAACGGACCCTCGGGGTCAGCCAGGTCCCTGGGGGTCAGCCAGGTCCCCGGGCCTTCGCCTGGGCAGCTGGGCCTGAGCCACTTGGCTCAAGGTCTGGTGAAGGAGAGGAGGAGAGGAGGGGAGAAGAGGTAGGGGGGGAGTGGGAGGGAAGAGAGGGGGGAGAGGGAAAGGGAGGGGAGGCGGCCAGCTCAGGCCGGGCCACAGCAGGGGCCCTTCGTGGGAAGAAGTGGCACCCGTCTGCGGCCCTCCTGTGAGGAAGGACAAAACCCCAGAAGGTCCAGACCCGGGGCTGGGGGGGCGCAGGGTCCCGGGCTGGGTGCTGCCCGGCTTGCCGTCACTCTTCAGGCCCCCCTACTGTGTTCAGCCAGGGCTCAGGCTTGGGTCCCACTGCTGGCCAGGGATGGAGCCGGGCCCTGGAGGCTGGCCCCACCGAGCTGAGTCCACGGCCTCTGAGAGCAGCTGGAGTGTGGCCCAGCGGTCAGTGGCCTCCTGGACCTGCCCCCTGCTGCAGGGTAACCCACACATCAGTAAGGACACGGCCTCCTGAGCTGGTTCTTGGAGGAAATGCAGGGCTAAAGCATGGCCTGGGGGTCAGTGAGACCCATTACAGGCCCCCACACCCAGGTACTAGCCCAGGCCGAACGGTAGCCACTGCTAGGCCTGTCCACTCCCAGAAAGTTCCCGTTCCCCAGACACCAGCTCAGGCCAGGGCCTGCTCAGGAGGCAGACGCTCGCCGGGCAGTTACAAAGCCGGAGGCCCTTGGCTGCGCTGCCCCAGTCTGGGCCCCCAAAGCTGCATGGTAGGAGGGCATTGCAGACGCACAGTGGGCAGTCTGCAGGTCATAGGGCATGGGATCACAGGCCCGAGGGGACCATCTGGCCCCAAGGGCCCTTCCTGGGTGAGGAGCCCCGGCAAGAGACCCCGCTGGGCCCTGCAGACCCTGCCTGACCTCCCAAGGAGGGCATTCTGTCCTGCCGAATGCAAATACAGTACACATTAGGAGCTCCATAAATGCTTCTGGCGTTGCAGTAGAGCCCACCGTGCCCGGGCCGATAGCAGCCCCCAGCCCCTCGTGTCGCCCACACTCCCCCACGGCACTGCTAGCAGGAAGGGCTCACTCACGCTGTGCGCCCCCCCTCCCCCACCCCGGACTCTGGCTGCCGCTCTCCCCTGCTGATCCTGTGCTGGGCAGCCGGCGCAGGGCTGAGGCTCGGGCTGCAGGAGCCGTGAGGGAAGCGGGTCTCCCTGGGGCAGGGGCTGCCCCCCAGACAGGCTTGGAGCACATGCCCCATCCTTGGGGCCTCTGGGGGCCTGAGCACACGGCCCCCACCCTGGGAGCACTGAGGCCCCCTGGTAAGAGGAAAATAGTCATGACTTTTGTTAGAGAAGGCATGCCTGACTCTAATCAAGGGGGACGACGACAGAGTCTTGCAGCAGAGGCAAGAGAAGAGGCTATCCCCAGTGCAGCATGGGCAAGGGGGTTCTACGGCCAGGAGCAGGTGGGTCTGACCAAGGTTCTCTGCTCGGCCAAACCCCAGGCAAGCTCCGGAACCTTCTTCTGGGCCCATCCAGTGTCAGCAAGAACCCCACCCTCGACGCGTGATCACCCTGGGCGGCCATCCCTAGGAATTCTGGGGGTGCAGTGCAGCCCCAGACCTAAGGTCCCCTCGCCGCGATGTCTCCTGTGTCTATGCTGCATTCAGGATAGGGCCAGCCTTTCCCCACAGTTGTCCCGAATACAGCCGCCTGCACTGCGGTGACCTGTGTCCTGCCTCGTCTTCTCTGACACAGTCATGGGCTCATAGAGGACGGCCACTGGGAGGAAGAGTCAGGAGGAGGGTCTCTGGCTAAAGTCACCAGCAGGATTCCTGCTAGAGGCATCCAGGACCATCGGACGTGCCAGGAGTGGAGGAGGGACCCAACCAGACACCAGCGCCGGGGTCTGACAAAACCGGCTAGCCGGATGCCGACCGAAGTCAGGTGGTTTGGAGGGAAGCTCGGAGGCCAGGAGTCAGGCCCAGTCGGGCAGCTTGGGAAGCTGAACTGGTCGGGAGAGAGTCTGTCACCGTGCATACCTCAGTCTTCGGGGCGGTGACGAGGGTCAAGGGGCCTGCCTGACACACACCCTTCGTGGAAGGTTCCGCCCTCTTCACAGCTGTCCCCAGGTGTCCCCTTCCCACGCCCAGGACTCACTGACAACTCGGTCACCCCTCCCCTGACGTCACACCTGGAGGGGCAGGCGGGGTCTCACTTCCCCTCACCCACACTCGCCAGGACAACACACCCGCTCTGTCCCCGGACCTCTGGGTGAGAAGACACGATGGTGGGAAAGAGCCCACCCGCGCCCTGCGATGCCCTGGGCGGCGAGAAGGGGACGACATTGCAGGGGGCCCTGCTGGGAGACCCTGCCTCTCGGGAGCAGCGGGCAGCCTCTGCAGCTGTGGCTCAGGCCGAGGATGGCGGGAGGCACGTGGCCAGGGAGCGCGGGGAGGCGGGGGAGGGGGCGCTGTGGGATCCCGCTCAGCACGGAATGTCGGGGCACCAAAAATTCTGTCATAAGGCTCATGCGCTATGTTCAAAAACCTAAATGATATAAAACACCCCTTATAAACAGCAACCGAATCTTCAGGAAAGATAGGCTCTTCCCCCCCCCCGCCCCCAGGCTCCAGGGCCCTGGGAAGTGCTGGCTGGGGGAGCCCTCCTGGGCCAGGGAAGGGGTATCAGTCCCGTGGCCAAGGTCAAGCTCTTCCGAGTTCCCCAGCCGGAGTTAAAGACACCAGGATAAAAAAGACAGGACCCTCTCACTTCCTAGAGACGCACCAGGAATTCGGACAGACGAGTATGAATTACCGGACTGTTCATAAGCACGTGGAATTCTTCCAGAGTTGGGTGAAACCATCTGAACAGACAACGTCAGCCTGGGGGGAGGCCGAGAGCACCTCCCAGAAGAGATGAATCGGCAAACAGAGACGGCATCACGTCCAGCAGTCCTCAGATGAAGCCAAGGCAGAAGCCCCCGGTATTCGGGGGAAATGACAGGACGAATTCCCGGTAGGAAAGGAGGAGCCCGTTGCAAAGCCCAGCATTGCAAAAGGCTGGCTGTCGGTGGCCGAGCGGACCTCTGGGCAGGCCTCAGAGCTCGGCCTGGGTGCCGGGGTTCTGCGGAGAAGTCACCAGAGCCGTGGCCCACGGACGCTATGGGAAAGCTGGAGAGGACAGACCACAGGACGTCCACGAAAGGAGGACGCCCGCAGGGAGTTTGTAGCAAAGAGGGGAGGGAGACGCCGGGACCGAGGGAATGTGTGTGCCCGGCGCTCCCGCCGCCGCGGCAGGGCCCAGGGCCGGCTTCCCCGCGGCCACCTGAGCTCCGCAGCACCCGAGTCCCAAATCTTTCCATCTTTTTCTGAGAAACGTTTCCCACTGAAGTGGGTGAAATGGAGCATTCTGCCAGTTTTCCAGAAACAGAAGCGGCCGTCCAGGAACGGTGACGGCAGGTCAGCATTTCCTTAACAGCGTCTGGGTGTAAACGCAGTGTCGCTCTGCCTGCCGTGGGGAGCTGCGGAGCCTGCCATTTAATCGGCGCTTAGCTGAATTTATTCTGGAACTTTGTTTTTAAAGACAAGGTCTGTTTATAATGGGTTCGTGTTAGTCTCCTGGCCGTGGAGTCGCGAGGGAGTGAGCGAGCCATTACCCAGCGACTGTGCCCGCTCTGGGAGCAGGCCCTCCCCAAGCCCATGGAGCCCTGTCTGGAATTCGGCCCCGTGAATAGAAACGAGGAAGCAAAGCGCTCGTTCCTAGGCGAGGACAGACACCGCAGGCGGCTCTCTGCGGCAAGAGGGCTCCCCAGGCCAGGACCCTCCAAACGCACCCCGAGGCCCACACTGAGTCATGGCGGGCTTCTTAGTCACTCTTGAGCAAGGGAGGACAGACGACGTGCCACAGTGACTGTAGGCGGGGGAGCCATCCGGTGCCACTCCCCCCCCCGCACCCGCCGCCGGCTGGCACAGGAAAACCAGAGTCGGGCCCTGGGCCGCCCACGCCTGCATCCGTGTTTGGCAGAAATCCTCACAAGTGGCCCGCAGCGAAAACACCAGAAGACGCGCTGCTGTGGATCTCAGTCATTAATCCTGCCGTCGGCCCCGCGCAGCCCCGCTGGGGAGCCAGGCTGCATGCGGGGAACCGCTGGGCCCGGGAGCCCCGCTCCTGGGCCGCCACGGGAGCCGGGCCCCACCGCGCAGGACGGTCCTCCCGGCTGCTCCGAACTGCACAAAGCCAGACCCTCACCGGTCAGGGTCCTCCTGCCCGGGGAGGACAAGCGCCCAGGCGTGGGCTGCACACACGTCCCCAGGGGAGGCCCTGCCTGCCCGGGAGGCCTGCTTCTCCCTCTATCCCTCCCCCTGCTTGTGTTCCCTCTCTGGCTGTATTTCTCTCTGTCAAATAAATAAATAAAATCTTTAAAACAAAAAAAAGACGTGTGGTGGGGAATCTACGGAAACTTTCAATCATGAAAAGATATGATCGTGCGTGCTGTGGTCAGGGCTGTGAGTCCCGTGCCCCGGAGACAGGTAACGCGCCACAGGTTAGCCAAAATGCACACACATGTTACTGTAGAGTGAAATTCTGGCCGAAACTTGGTGTCTACAGTAAGTTTAAGGGAAAACACTCTGAGGAACATTGGGAATGCTAGAGAACATGTATGTGGGGTTTTTAAATGACGAGCAGTGGGCATCACAATCACTTTGGCATCAGGGCCCCTGCGCTCAGGTCTGCGGAGCGTGTGACTCTTGCTCTTGGGCGGTGAGTGTGAGGCTCACGTTGGGTGCAGAGCACACTGAAATGTGAACATATATTGTGGTGAACAGTC
The DNA here is from genome assembly GCA_004023965.1 of Spilogale gracilis. Lineage (NCBI taxonomy): Eukaryota > Metazoa > Chordata > Mammalia > Carnivora > Mephitidae > Spilogale > Spilogale gracilis. The sequence goes on along the minus strand of PITA01012786.1, from coordinate 48,679 downwards.
TCTTGGACATGTTGATGGGAACAACAGCTTTACCTCAAAATATCGATATTTACACCAGAAATCCCATTCCTTGCAATCATTTACATTTGTGATTTCTTGTAAAATTTAAATGTTGACTTCAAAATGTGCAATTAGTCTGACAACTTTTCAAAACTCATTCAGGGAAAATGAGAGCCAGAGACGGGCCAGGTTGAGTGCCGACTGCATGCCTTGAGACGGGAGGGAGCAAACCCCCAGGAGACCCGGGGCTCAGAAGAACGAAGCAAACCCACCAGTGTCTGCGTAGGACGAGAGTCCAGAGACAAGCAGACAGCGCCGGTCAGGGCGCCCCGACCTGGCAGGGATCAGGAGCGACGTCTGTGTAGGGCAGGGGCCAGAGGCAGGGCGAGCAGCTCAGGCCCGGGGCTGCAGAAGGAAGGACCTTGCAGCGAAGTGAGGTGGGACAGATGGCTGAGCAGAGCGTGCTCAGATGCGTCAAGGAAGACCACTCAGAAGGCCGGGGCACCACCACGTCACAGCCTCAGACCGTCGGGCAGAATGCCGACATCACCTGAGGGTCCTCGGGAAGACGACGAGCCTGCTGGGCGTGTGCTGGACACACTGGTGTAGTGGGAGGGGCGGGCACGGAGGCCACCGCAGTGTCTGCTCCTGAGGATTCCCGGCACTGCTTGAAGCTGGGCTGGGGTTAACCTTGGATGGAGGCCCAGGGGCTGCTGTGACGTCCTGCTCCCGGAGTTCGGGCTTCTTGGCTCTGGGAAGATCAGGAGTGCCCGATCGAGACTTGCTCTGATGTGCAGAGCCCTGCCTCCGCCAACCACGGTAATGAAGCTTCTACTGTGCTCGAGGTGCCAGAACCCGGGCCAACACCAAAGCCTCTCTTGGAGCAGAGCTCGCCAGAAAAGCAAGTGAGGCTGCAAACCCTCAGAGCAGCGAGGTCCCGGGGCAGGTGATGTCATGCCACTGAGCTCTCCTGCCAAGAGCACAAACGTTTCAATGAAAGCAGAGGGTAAGACCCCATGTGCAGCAGGGCCCTGTGCGCTCCCCCTGGGCCCTTCCCCACTGGCCATACTCCTGGCCCCTCTCCATGGAGCAACGGTCTGCCTGGCCCAGGAGACGGGAAATGCCCACCTCAGCAGCCCGTCTGTTCTGCATTTTGCCCAAACCAGATGCACCTTTTCCCCAAGGAGACAATGTGTCATTAGACCCAGAATGCTGGCAATGTGACCGCTCCTCAGAAATGGGATTATCTTTGGCCCTCCCACCCAGTGCCTAAGTCCCCACCCCTAAACCCTGAGCCTGTGGCCAGGTGCACAGTGACCCGAGAACCAGGTGACAAAGCCCACACCCACCTCCATGAGGTCCCTGCAGCTCAGCATCTGTGCCCCAACGAAGAGCACTGAGGCTGGGTGGTGCGTGAGGGCTGGCCACGTCCAGACCTCAGCGGCCCACCCCATCAGCCCTGCAGCAGACGGACCCTGCAGCCGGGGTGCTCAGCTCTGTGGACTGGGTTTGAGGGCAGGGGTGCAGCCCAGGGCCCACCTGCCTCCCTCTGCCTCCTTCTGAGATCCCGTGTGGAGTCCACAAAGACAGCTCAGAGCTGTGGGGTGGCTCTTCTCCAGCTGCTGCTAGCTCCACCCACCCAGCCCTGGCTGCTGCTCCGAGCTGTCCAGCACCTCCAGAAGGGGGGAAGCTGCACCCAGTTTCTGCTTAGCTGATGTGTGTGGGCTCAAGGACCAGCATTTTGCACAAGAGGAGGCTGAGCACCCGGCTACCTGCTTGAAGTCTATTTTTCCAGTGACTTGAGTGTCCCCACATGCTTGGGAGTCTTGTGCCAGGGCCCAGGGTCACAGTGCCCGCACCTAAGTATGGAACATTGGGAACTAATGTCCCAATGCATGCTTGGATTTTGCATGCCTTGCCACAAACCCTGGCTCATTCACACAAGGAGCATTTATGGATCACCTGCTGTGTACCTGGCAAGCAAGGCTGTGAGGGTGGACTGGCCACATGTGGAGGTGGACAGCCAGGCCAGCAGCATCTGCTCCCCTGTGGGGCCCTGACCCAGAGCTCTGCTGGGAGGGGGTAAAGCACCATGCCCACCTCCTGTGGATGGGCAGATCGGGATCGGCGGTGCTGTCAGGCCCTTTGCCAGGGTTGGGAGAGTAACTGGGATGTTCAGACAACCACGGGCCTCAGGTTTGGGCAAGTGCAGCCAATGGACCATAAATGGGGCAAGGAAGAGCTTCATCAGGAGGCAGCAGGACCGCTGAATTGTGGGGAGGGGTGGTCTGGTCTTTGGGTCTCCTTCGCCCCAAGGCTGCCTGGCAAGGTCAGAATGAAAACTAACTGTTGCTCCCTACATGGCCCCCAGGAGACTCTCGCTGAAGGCGGAGGCGGCCCAGACCCCAGCGGCTCGGATGAGCCCCGCCCGGTCTCCTGCCCCCCCACCTCTCCGCTCCCCACTCCCCACCCCCCCACCCCCCGCCCGCGAAGACTGCGGCAGCCCCGCCCCCGGCGGCGGGGGAGGGACCGGAGCGCCCCCGCCGAGGGTCCACGACCCACCCAGAGCCCTCCCAGCAGTGAGCCACGGCCCTCGGCCTCCGGGGGCGCAGGTGGGCGCACGCCCAGGCAGCAGCCTGCGGGGGCCTCGCTCAGGACAGCGGCCACACAAGGGGCCCCGCCGCGCACAGGCCGCCTGCTCCGCGCCGCCTGCAGACGGCGGCCAACGTCCCCGGGGAACAGAGACCCCAAGAGCGCGCAGCCCCCAGCCGCGCCCCGGCGCCCTGCGAGTCCTCCCAGGCTCCGGGTCCCCCGCTCGGGTGACACTGCGGCAGGCGCGGGGGCGGCACGCCGGGGGCGGGGCCGGGGGGCGGGCGCGTTGCCATGGCGGCCGGGCGCGCGTAGCGGGAGCGGAGCCCGAGCGGAGCCGCAGCCGCAGCGGAGCCCGAGCCGAGCCGAGCCGAGCCCCGCGGGAAGGCCGAGGCCGGGCAGGGGCGCCGGCCGGAGCGCGAGGCCCCCGGCGCTGGCCTGTCCGAGGCGCCGCCGGCGCGCCAGCAGGATGCAGGCCATGGATGCGGCCGCGGCGGATTTGTACGAGGAGGATGGCAAGGACCTGGCGGGCTACGACTTCGAGCCGCTCCCCACCCTGCCGGAGGACGAGGTGAGCCCAGGCGCCCGCGGTGGGTCCCGCCTTCCCCCGCCTTCCAGCCAGAGTCGGGGAGAGGGTGCCCGCGCCCCCCAGGTCCCCTGGCGCTGGCCCAGGTCTTGGCCGCCGCTCTCCGCAACCGCAACCGCCCGCCGGCCTATAACGTTTTCGCTGGGAGAGGTCGGGCCCCCTGGAATGCCACATGGGACAGCAGTGGGTGGGTGGTCACTGCAGAAGTTGGTCACTATGGGGTGGGCCGCCGAGGACTCCTGACTATAAACGTTGGATGGATGCGTGTGGTTTGGGGCATGAGGCAGAGGTGATCGCTGTTTTCCTCCTTGCCAGCACCCTGGGAGGTCAGTGGGAGGAGGCAGGCAGCAGAGCCCTGGGCAGCTGTGAGGTTCAGGAGCTGGGGCAGAGGGCTGGAAACCCCCCCAGGACAGAGGGCTGCTTCCTGCACACAGAGGACATCAGAGGCTTCCCCTCAGGGTCCTGAGTCCTCACGCATCCCCCCACCCAAGGCTCAGAGACAGCGGCAGTCTCCATCACATGGAGCTTCTGGTCATTCGCTGGACAGGTGCCCACAGAACCAGTTTGTCTGAAACTCCGGCTCCTGGAGCACACCCTACAGGCTGTGGCTTGGGGTCAAATGAACAAGCCAGCTCCTTCTCTGCGATAGGTGGTCAAAGCACACCACCCCTCCCAGGAATACCCAAGGCTATGGGGTCTGGGTGGAGGGCCAATCAAGCTCCCGCCGGCAAATGCCCAGGTTTCTAGGCTTCTGTGCTCTCGGCTGAGGAATGCTGGCGTCATGCAGCCACTCGCGGGGTGGGCTGTAGCCAGCACAGTGCTGATGAAGACCCTCCAGCCCCCCCCCAGCAAGGTTGGTGGCCAAGAGTCAGACATGGCCACCATCCTCCTGGAATACATACGAGGTCCGTAGGGGCCACAGCGTCAGTCTCCGGGGTCTTCCACCTCTGCGCCCCCCTTTCAGAGGGGAGCAGTCTGTAAGGACGGAGCTGATTCCATGGACGCTCTGTCTGGGGTACCAGAGTCTGCCGCGGGGAGCCAGTGCTGAGAGCCGCGCGCCTGAACCTGAGGGCCGGTGTCCCCCCCCCCCAGCCCCCTACCTGCCGCCGCCATGGTGGCCTGGATTTGGTGAGAGGCGAGGCTGCAGAGAGGAGAAGCAAGAGGATAGATAAAGCTTTGGGCATCTCTGTGGCTTTGATGGAAAATGAAAGGGTGCCCCAGGCCCACAGCCAGCACAGTCTCCCCCAGAGGACACATTTCAGCGGATCTGTTAGAAGACTCAGCGCCAGAATCACCATCCCAAGCAGATGTAGAATGTCCTTCCTGCAGAACCTTGTGTCAGCCACCCCCACTCCGAGGGCCTCCTGTGTGCCCTCCCTGCCCACCGCAGGGTCAATAAACAGACCACCAGGGCCAGGACTCAGCCCCAAAGCCAGATCCCTGCTCATCCATGCTTCTGTGTGCCCTGGCGCCTTCTCCGGGTGGGGGTTCCCTCGTGCCCCTCTGGGTCGGAGCAGCCCCCCAGCTGTGCACAGCCCTTGGCCGGGGGGGGGGCGGCTTCCCCCGTTCTGTGACCGCGGCCTCCCGGTGAGGTGCGCAGCGGCTGGTCCCTAGCATGCACTGGGAAAGCTCAGATGGGCCTTCAAACTCCCCACACCCTTTCAGGGAGATGGAGGCCCGGTCTTTGGGCATGCTCCCATAACACAGGAAGCCTGTCCAGGCTTGGGCCTTGGACCCGACGCGTGTCTGTGCCTGTGGACACAATGGGTTCAGGCTTCAGGCTCCCTGGACACGTGAGCTCAGCCACTGTGCAAGGTTGGAAATCTCCATCAGAGACCCGTGAGTGTGCCTGCTAGAGCACCACAGAGTCAGGCTGGCCCTGAAAAGCCGTCCTGTGTAAGCGGGGAGAGCCCCGCTGCAGCACCGCGGGAGAAGTCGCGGGCCACTCCCCCCAGGCTTCGTGGCGCCAGATCCCGACACGGACAGAGGAATTCACAGTTTTACAGCCACAAATAACAGAATGTGCAGCTAGGACTCTCTGCCCACCCCACCCCCGAGGAGCCCCTTGGAATGTTTCTCTGGCTGTAACCCCAGAAAAAATCCGAGTAGCCAGTGAACATGTGGAAAACATTGAACATCATTCTTATCGAGGGATGCGAAAGGCACCGACCTTAAGGGTCTCTCCACAAGTGCCACTTGGCAAGAATGAAGGCCAGGCAGTGGCCGGGTCGGCGGGGACACCCCGGGGCATGTGGTGAGTGGGCCCGAGGTCCTGAGGTCGTCGCCCAGCCCCGTCTCTGGCTTCCTGCAGCCCAGTGGCTGCACCCCGGCTAGCAAAGGGCAGGGACAGGGAGGGACGGAGCAGCACTGCTGGGGATGGGGGGTCGATGCCAGGCCTTCCAGAGGCCAGTGGTGCCGCCTTCAGGGGACGAAGACGGGTGGCTTGGAGATGAAGGTGGCGCACAGGTTTGGGCCCAGGGGGAAGCGTGTCTCCCGGTCCGCAGGCTCTCTGGAGGTTTAAGGAGTATTCTCATCTCTTCCAACTCGGGTGAGCTCCTCCCCGGCATCTACGGGCTGGGCACCGGGCTGGGCCAGGGATTTGGAGGTGCCCGGGACTGTGTTGCTGCGGGAGTAGCCCGCGGCCGGCGGGTGCCCTCTGAGGAAGCAGGTGCTCCCACGGAGCCCAACTGGGTCCACGCGAGGGCCCTGCCCAGACGGCACGGAGCGGCAGGCGGCTGGGAAGCCAAGGAGGGCCTCGTGCTGGGCCATGGTTATGAGTTGGGGGGGCTCTTCAGGGCCCACGGGAGGCCCCCAGCAGGTGCTCTGCGGAGTTCCCCAGGCCCAGCATCCGGCAGCTTGGGGGAGGCTGCAGGCAGGCCGACAGTTTCTCAGCAGCTGTTCTCGACAGCGGTTTGGCTTTCATGGTGACAGCTCCTGTTAGAAAGCTGTGAATGTTACCGTCTAAGAGTACACCTGAGCCCCGTGAGAGCGGCCCAGGGGTCCCTGCGGGTCCCGCATACCTGGCCCGCACGCTGTCTCTGACGGGGCCGTGGGGGGTCTTTGGAGGCCCAGACTCTACTGGAGGGTGCCACAACCAGACGAGGGTCCTCAGGTGGGAAGCCAGCCCTGCCCTCAGAGGCCCAGGGACCGGCAGGGGAGGGGCTGCCCTGGGGAGCTGCCCATGCTGAGGGGCGCCCTTCCCCTCCACCTGGATGGGGTGGAGCTTGTGCTGCCAGATCGCTAGGGAAGGAAAACTCCTTCCTGCCCTGCAAAGACCGTGGCTTGGGTGACCGCCACACTCAGGCCTACCACATGTCCCACCCAGGCAGTGCCTCGCTGGGCAGTGGGGTGGGGTGGGGTTCCAGGTCCCCCCAAAAGGCTTGGTCTGCACCCAGGATGCAGAGCCATCAGAGGCTGCCCAGCGGTGACAGGTCAGGCCGTGTTGGCAGTAGCAGGGGACAGCTGTGGTGGGGACGTCCCGATCCTCTGGCCTGCCGCATGTGGCCATCGTGGGTGTCGGGCATGTGGGTGCCCCCAGGCACGGTCACACACAGGCGCCAGCGGGCACTGTGGCCGCCTTTACTAGTCATCGCCTCCTTCTGAAATGTTTGCCACAGTCGGTGACGCTCTTGTCCATCCTGCCCTAGAGCCCTGAGCACCCCCGGGCTCTGTGTCCCCGCGACATGCAGGGTCCGCCTGGCAGTGAGGCTCAGAGACTCCGGGTCCCGGAGATGAGCACAGATGTGCAGGGCGCCCCACAGCTCTCCTGTGTCGGGGTGGCCGGGGGTCAGGGGTCCCCTGGGACTCTGGTAGAGATGGACTGGAGGAGCCTGAGCAGATGACACAGGCTGCCCGGTCTCTCGCCCTGGCTCCTGCCCACCTATTAACCTCATCCCGTGCACCTCCTGGGACCATGGATTCAGGCAAGGGAGGGTCGTTCCTCTGGCCAGGGCAAACTGGAAGGGTGGGTGTCAGGTCCCAGAGGACAGGTGACCGTGGGGTCCATGGTTCAGGACCCCCCAGCACGTGGTGAGACCTCCCCAGCCTTGGTGTGACGGCTGAGCCAGTGGCAGGCCTCAGCTCTGTCCCCGAACCACACGCCAGCCGAGTCATGCCTTCCCAGCAGCTGGGTCTCCGGGGGCCGGGAGCATCTTGTCCCGGAGCAGGAGCGGGACCCACCGGAGCACCCACCCACGTAGACGCCCCCGCCGTGAATAGGCACTGGGGGCTGGAGGTCTTTGGGGAGGAAGGGGTTTCCCCGCACCGGGGTGTCTTCCAGCTGCACGGGGGTGGGGAGGGGCTTGAACAGGAAGTCCTGCCGTGGGCTGTGAGGGGGCAGCGCCCGACCTGGGCTCCCTGCTCCGGGCAGCACATCCGTCAGCGGCTGCGTGAGCCTGCGTGTGTGGCCGGCGTCAGCACGGCTGCTGTGGGGACTGGCTTCTCCTAAACAGCACAAACCGCAGGGGCTTCGGGCTGTTTATTAGCGTGTGCCTGTGTGTGTGGTCGCAGGTGTGTGCGTGCGTGCGTGTGCGCGTGGGGTCCCGTGTGTGTGCACGACACCTCCCTAAGGAGGCCCCACATGAACCGTGGGGCTCTCTGGTCCTGGGCAGTTCCAGGATGGTGCACAGCGACCCCTAGATTGAGCCGAATCAGAAAGACCTTTTATCCGGGACCCTCAGAAACTCAGCTGGGAAGTGGGGAAATCAAGATTTTCAGGTTTGCTCGCCTCCTCCGCACCCCAGTCTAATCTGCTTTATGCTCTCCTTCTCCTTTTAAAACTCCCAGAGTGGGCGCCTGGGTGGCTCAGGGGGATAAGCCTCTCCCTTCGGCCGAGGTCATGGTCTCAGGGTCCTGGGATGGAGGCCCGCATCAGGGGCTCTGCTCAGCGGGGAGTCTGCTTCCTCCTCTCTCTCTGCCTGCCTCTCTGCCTACTTGTGATCTATCTCTCTGTCAAATAAATAGATAAAACCTTAAAAAAAAAAAAAAAGAAACCCCTCCCAGAGCACAGCCCTCACGGGTGCCCTCATTTCTGGAAGCTGGCTAGCGGCTTCTGCTCTTGGATCTGCATGAACCCCATGTCCCCTTCTTCTAGAACCAGCTCCCGATGGGCTGGTCTCCCCTCTCCGTCGACCCCACAGAAAAAGCTGGAAGGGCCTGGGGAGTGATGTGGGGACCCGTGCTGAGCTCTGAGGAGGAAGCAGATGGTGGCATGTGCCAAGTCGCCTGGACGCAGGGCAGCCCGGTCCGAGCGTTCCCCAGCCATCACCCCTGCATGCTGAACACAGAGGCTTAACCAGGATGCCCATGGGCGCCCCTCCCTCCCTCCGTCCCTTCCTTCCACTCCTTGTCCCCTTTCCCTGCAGTTGTGGGGACCCCTGGCTGTGCAGGTGGGGAGCGTCAAGGGCATGAGCTAGGTGACAGCTTGGCCGCACCGAGAGCGGTCCAGTGCGCTGGGGGGAGGGGAGGAGGCGGCTGAGGCTGCAGACAGGAGGGAGCTCAGTCTCCCCCTACTCTCCACACCCTCTCCTGACCCCACCTGCACGACGGCCCTCCAGGCTCTGCTCCCGCCCCCGTGGCCCAGCGGAGCAGACACGTGGGCCCAGAGCGGTGGGCAGGGCGTCCGCACCGGCCAGCTGACAGTCTGGAGAGCCAAGGTGTGTGATGTGTGAGAACGTGCGTGCACGTGTGCTTGGAGCACTTGTATGTGTGAGGGTGTGAGTGCATATGCGTGAACACGCGGGCGTGCGTATGAGTCAGTGCGTGGGGGCGCACAGCTGTGCGGGTGTCTGCCTGTGCGTGGGGCGGTGGGGCATGGCCGCGGAGGGCTGTGTGTGCCTGAGTGCACGTGCGTGCCGCCCAGGGGAGGCGTGTGCACGCAGGACCGTGCGTCAGTGTGGGGGCGTCGGGTGCATGTGTGTACGGGTGACGCGGGCCGCGCTGTGCTTGGCCAGGCCTGGGAGGGGGCCGGACGCGGGCAGGCCTGGGGTCTGGCCACGCAGGAGGGACCACGGGGCCTTCGGGCCCTCTGTGTGCGCTGCCCGGAGCGGCCGTTCGGGCCGCCGCTCAGCCATGCCGGCGGCGCATCCCGGGTATCACGGGGCCATCCTGCGCGCAGCCCACATCTGCTCTGTTGCTGCCCCCCTGCACGAATGGGCATCTCTACGTCCTGAGTCTCCCCACTGGGCTTCGTCTTGCTCATCAGCTCACAGCCCGGGAAGTAAAGGGCTGCACGCCGCCTGAGCCCCGTGCGGGCACCGGGCTGGACACAGGTTGCGGGGAGGCTGTGATTCCGGGACCACGACCTGGTCATTCTGCCAGCGCGCTGGGGCGTCTGGGGCCCAGGGGCCGGTGCAGCAGGGGCGACTTACTGGCTGGTTTTCTCTAAAGCCTTTGCCCACAATCCTGTTTCTGGAGTAAAGCGTGATACGGCCGCACAGTGCTGCCCTAGCGTCGGTGGACGCGGTGCTTCCGGGCCTTTCCGGGGAGGAGGGCCGGCCCCAGACCCGCTCAGCTGCAGCCTGTGTTGGCAGGAGAACGTGTCGCTGGCTGACATCCTCTCGCTGAGGGACAGCGGCCTCAGCGAGCAGGAGGCGTGGGCCGTGTGCCTGGAGTGCAGCCTGGCCATGCGGAGCGTCGCCCACGCAGCCATCTTCCAGACCCTGTGCATCACGCCCGACACGCTGGCCTTCAACACCAGCGGCAACGTGTGCTTCATGGAGCAGCTCAGCGGTGAGCCCGGGGGGCGGCCGGGGGGCAGAGGTACCTTTGAGGAGACCGTAGGCCCAGGGTCCCGCCCCGGGGCCCCGATCGCAGCCCCAAGACGGGAGGAGGAGGTGGGAGGCCCCCGCAGGCCATGTCACCTGGTTCCTCCAGGGGACCCGTGGGGGCCACCAGCCCTGGAGCCCCTGGCATGCTGGCCCGCGGTGAAGGATGTGGGGCCTGGAGCACAGGGTCCAGTGGCCAGTGCAGGAGGCCCCCAGTGGAGGACCCACCTCCAGGGTCCCCGCAGCCCCTCCCCCCACTGCTCCAGGGAGGGCCTCAGCAGACAGCCCAGCTTTCCCCAATGCCTTCCGCCCCCCCTTCTCTGGAAGCCTGGAAAAACCCTTTCTCTTTCCCCTTTGGACGGCTTCCCCGGCCTCCAGTGAAGCATGCGTCTTCCTGTTGGAGTGGTTTCCTGTGATGCCCGATGCAGCCCCCAGGGACGTCGGGACCCAAGGGGGTGGGGGCGGGAAGGGGCCCCCGGTGAGCAGGAGGCCGTGGCTTCTGTCCCCCGGGCAGGCAGGCTTCCTCTTCACGTGGGCCTTGTGCATGTGTGATCCGGGGCTTCTCTCTTCCTTCCCCAGATGACCCTGAGGGTGCCTTTGTTCCCCCAGAGTTCGATGTGACCGGGAACACCTTTGAGGTGGGTGGCAGCAGGTGGGCCCCCCCACGACCCTTCCAAGGGGGGCTGCCGGTGCGAGGCTAACACAGGCAAGGCCGCTGCAGGGGGGCGCCTCTGTGCAGGGCACGGGCTGGGGTCCGAGGGGCCGCCTTCGGGGCACCCCCCTTTGTCAGACTCAGGGTCCCCGGAAGCACCGTTGGCCCAGCGGCAGCTTGTCGTCACAGTTGTCGAGTGTGTTTCCTGAGTGTGAACGTGACTATATTTAACATGTTAAAAGTACCAAAATCGCCAGCGGTGGCCGGGGGAGGCGGGGGGGACCGCAGCTTCCGGAGGGACCGAGGGACGGGTGGGTTGCCCACTCCGCAGAGATGCGCGGCCTGGGGGGAGCGGCAGCCGAGCTCTGGGCTGACGTCGGCCCCCTCCCTGGGCGCCCTGTGTGCTGGGGGCGCCAAGAAAGGGGTGGGGGACCCCGCCAGGCCCGCCTCTCCCCTGCGGGCGCGCTGGGCTTGAGCCGATCAGCGTTCCCGGTTGCCGCCTCCGCGCAGCCTGCCATCGGAGACAGGTGGAGAAAAATAGATCAGTTGTGAACGAGTAATTACCAGCTCCAACATTTCAGTAAAGACCCATCAGCTTCGTGACATCAGGTTAAATATTTACCCCAAAGCAAGAATTTTAGGGTTGGCTCCTCCTGTGCTCAGTGTTTCTTTTACGGAGCTAGAATCCAGACCCAGCCCTGAGAGGCCCTGGTCTGCGCTCCGGGGGCGGGCAGGACCCCAGGGCCTCTCTGACTCCCTGGCCTCCGGATCCAGAGCCCAGAGGGTTCCCAGTGTGGCCCGTGCACACACGTCTCGGTTCGCCGGCGTGTTAGCATCAGCAGCCCGAAATGGAAAGCTCTGGGAGTGACGAGTACCGTCCCAGGCTGCCCCCTCCGTGCCCCAGGGCCGGTCCTGAGCGCGGTGTTGTCTGATGTGTGCCGGTACCACCTTCTGAGAAGAGTGTCGCCGCGTGTCCTCTTCTGGAGCTTTCTCTCCTGTGTTTCTGGATGATGCGTGTGAACCCAGCGGGTGGTCGCGTGCAGCCCAGGGCTCGAGCGAGCATGAGTGCCCTCTGCAGCCCCTCGCTCCTCCCGGGTGGGGACCCGGCCGCAGGATGGCCACGTGCAGGGCAGGCAGGGTTCCAAGGTCCCCGACGGCGGCTGCCTCCGACTGCATTCCCGCTGCCAGGTGCCGCGGACCCTGGCTCCCCGTCGCTGGGGAAGCCTGTTTTGTCTGCTATCCCCACCCGTTGCGTCAGGATGGGAAGTGTCTTCACGTCGTCTCTAAGGCAGCGGGCAGTTCCCGGGACCCTTCACACTTCTGGAGATGACTGAGTGGCCGAGAGTTTCCTTGGTGCAGGTTAGGCCTACCCGTCTGTGTCAGAGATTAGATCTGAGACTCAGTGAAACACTGACCTGTGAGTTCCTTTAAAAACAACAGTAAGCCGTTGCATGTTAACAAACCGAACATATTTTTATGAAAAATAGCAGTACTTTTCCCCAAAAGCACAGTGAGAAGGGTAGGGCCGTCTCAGACCACCGTCCACCCTTCGGTGTCAGGCTCCGTGGAAGCCAGCTGGGTTTTCACGGCAGCTCCGCCCCCGGCGAGGTCCCTGAGCTGACGTCCCTGCTGCCCGGGCTTGGAGGAGACGGAGCGTCCCTGTGGCGTGGGGAGGGCCGTCCGCCTCGGGAGCCACACTGGTCGGAGGGCTGCTCAGAGGCCTCCCACGCGGCAGGAGGTCTCTCCAGTTAATGGAGTTGAATTTACTCATGTTTTCTTTGTTGGTATTTTTCATACCTTAAGAGACCTTCCCAGGCCCACAGTCTGATGGCGATTCGCTGATGTTTCCTACGAGATATTTTTAGATTTTGGTCTTCACAAACTGCATTACAACTCCTCTTCGGTAGCGGGAGTGAAGGACCCAGTTTCCTCCCTTCCCGTGTGGACACCCGTTCCCACAGACGCTGGCCGCGGGCGCACACGGGACAAGCCCAGAGCCCGCGCCCCCTGGGGAGGACGTCCGCCCCCGTCCTTCCTCAGAAGCTCTCACTGTCCTTGGCCTTTTATTCTTGCGCGTTAACAGCAGAACGAGTCACCGAGTTCCGTGAAAGGCTCTGTTGTCATTTGAACCGGAACGGCGCTCGACCTGCCGATCCTCTCCTGGGGGGACGGGGGGCGATCTTTACAAGACGCGGCCAGTGCATGAGCCCGCTCACCTTCTCACTTATTCAACAGCTGGAAGCACCAGCGGAAGCCCAGAATGCCCCCTTAGCTGAGTCTCAGGGTTCTGATATGTCCTGCTTACAGTCTCACGCGGCGGTCATCTTTGTGATCACATTTTCCTGCCGGTCTGTCGCTGGTCTACACAACACAGTTCACTGTAATGTCTTAATCTTCTGTCTAGCCATCCTGCTGAATCCTTTTATTATGTCCCATAACCTGTAGATTCTTTAGTTTTTCTATCTAACGGATCAGATCACTCGTCCACGCAAAGGCTGTGCATCCCGTTTCCCGTCCCGCCGGGTGCCATGGGAGCCACAGTGTGACAGGCGCACCTGCTGTTCGGGGGTGCGGGGCTCCGAAAGCAGCATTCCTCCCACCCTGACCCCCAGCCAGGATGGCATCTGCTGCGTGAGGCCCCTCTGTGCCAGTTCCCAAGCGCTCCCATGACCGTACCTTGGGCTTTACGAAAGTGCTTCTGGGGCACCTAGGGGGCTCACTCAGGTCGTGATCCCGGAGACCCAGGATCGAGCCCCACCTCGGACTCCCTGCTCAGCGGGAAGCCTGCTTCTCCCTCTCTCACTCCCCCTGCTTGGGTTCCCTCTCTGGCTGTGTTTCTCTCTGTCAAATAAATAAATAATGTATTTTATTTAAAAAAGTGCTTCTGCATGCATCCTTTGAAATGACCATTAAGATTTTTAACATTTACATACCTATTTTCTTTTTTATTTATTTGCCACAAAGGAGGGAGAGAGCGCACAAGCAGGGGGAGCAGCAGAGGGAGAGAAAGAAGCAGATTCCCCGCTGAGCAGGGAGCCCCACACAGGTCTAGATGCCAGGGCCCCAGGCTCATGACCCGAGCTAAAGGCAGACACTTAACTGAGCCACCCAGGCAACCTACATACTTATTTTCTAATGTTGATTCACTCCTCCCTGCTCAGAAAAAGCTGAAGCGGCAGCTGTCTCGTCTTCCTAACACACTGCTGCATTCGATCCACAGACACTTACTTTGGCGTTTTGTGCCTTAGTTGACCTTGTCGGGGACGGGACTGTCCCAGGCCATACGAGCGCCCCTTCCTCTGCCCATGAGAGCTTATGTGCCCGTGGGCACTCTGACCCTAAGGTCTGGTCACACTGACTCATCAGGACACCTGTGTCCTTGGAGGGAAGTCTTTCGTTGATGCCCAAGTTGTAATAGTTACAGGATCGATCCGTTTTATAGTCCTTATTGAAGGTCTTCTGGTGAACTGCATATTTCTTTTTTTAAAAAAAAGATTTGGTTTATTTATTTGACAGAGAGAGAGATCACAAGTAGGCAGAGAGGCAGGCAGAGAGCGCGGAGGAAGCAGGCTCCCTGCTGAGCAGAGAGCCCGATGCGGCCTCGATCCCAGGACCCTGAGATCATGACCTGAGCTGAAGGCAGAGGCTTTGACCCACTGAGCCACCCAGGCGCCTTGAACTGCATATTTCTGAACTCCGTCCATTTTAACTGTTTTTTCAGTTGTTAACATCGGGTTAGTGCCCTGTTAGCGGCGATGCCGTCTGTGGGACGTTGGAGAAGCCCAGTTCTCTCACCGTGCCCTCGTCTGTCTCGCCGGGGGGTACTTGCCTGGTTAGTCTTCTCGAAGACCCCACATCGTGCCACGTGAGCTTTCCTGACACCTCTGTTTCCTTCTCCCACTAATGCCGCTGTTATTTTTCATTCTCTTTTCCTTGTTTTGAGTTTGGCAATATTCCTTCCTGAGCGTGAGGCGGACGCTCAGCTCTGTCTGCAGCCCAGCTCCCTTTCTCACGTGAACATTTTTACCCCAGGCCGTGAGCTTCCCGCCGGGCCGCGCCACATTTGCAGTAGCCTCTACGTCCAAGTGTTCTTTAATTCCCGCTGGGATTTCTTGAAGACCAGGTTGAGTTTTTCCTGACTTGTTACTGAGATATGACACACGTAGGGAGACACACGCGTGTCACAGCGTGCAGCTCGACGAGCGTTCACAGGCTGAGCAGCCCGGAACCACATCCAAGAGGAAACAGAGTGGACCAGCACCTCCGGGGCATGGGGCGGGGCGGGCAACGGGGCCCAGTGTCTGCGTGCATCCCCCACTGGGACCGTGGTTCCGGGGTCTCTGTTCTGCTCTTGGATTGGCTTCATTCCAGTGGCTGTTCCTGGGGCTATGAGGACCCCCTCAAGGGCTACATTCTGGAGACCCCAGGACGGGTCTTATGGACTTAGCATGTCTGCTCAGGGGCCCATTCCTGCCTGCAGCCCGGGCCATGACCCCTGCCCACGAGGGCCTCCGTGGCAAATGCACCTTCTTGGTGCCACTCCTGGCAGGCCAGCCTTACTGCTGACCAGGATGTCTGTGGCCCGACCTCTGGGTCCCTGGACTGTGGCCACAGAGCAGCCTGCTGGGTCATGCTGGCTGGCCGTGTCAAGACTGAGCCCACACCCCTGCCCACTGTCCTCCCCACCAAGAGGACAAAGATACAGAGCAGTTTTCCTGAATTCCTCACACAGAATTCCCCCCGTGACCCCGTCCCACCGCCCCACCCACTGCTGGGATGGCCCCTCGGGCTGACCAAATCTCCAGATGCACGAAAGCTGGCCCTCTGGGACCATCCCCTGCACATCCCAACCATTGCCCAAGAACCCCAGAGATGGGCTAGTTCCCACAAGCTAAAACCATGACCATGGCCAGCATTCAGGGGCTGCCCCCAAGCAAGCCCCTGACCCTCACAGACTCCTCTCTGCACCTTGTCACCATGAGCATGTTCAGGCTCCAAGAACCTCAATGGCCACCACCCACCATTACTGTCCCTTGTCCATAGTCATTGCATCAGGCCCCACAGGAAACAGAGTGGATGGGCTCCTGCTCCGTGAGGGTCATGGTCTTCACAGGGGATGGACTTGATGTGGACAGTGGGCTGGGTCCTGAGAGAGGAAAACGGAGCCTTTCAGAGAGATGACAGTGTTCTCATCCAGCTCAAAAGTCCCTGGAGGCCATTCTGAGAAAGTGATGTTCAGGTTGGAACCTAAAGGGTGAGTAGGGTTCACCAGATCAAGGCCAGGGAAGACTTCACAAGATGGAAGGGAATGTGCAAAGGCCTTGAGTAGCAAATGTGCTGATACTGGCTAGCACCTCATGAACAGTATCATCTAACAAATAATGAGAAGTATATTTGTTGATTTATTGTCAAACTAAAAGATATGGAATGATGCATGTGTGAATGGATGGATGGATGGATGGATGGGTAGATAGATGGATGGATGGATGGATGGATGTGTGGATGGATGGATGGATAGGTGGATGGATGGATGAATGGGTGGATGGATGTGTAGATAGATGGATGTATGGGTGGGTGAGTGGTTGGATGGATGGGTGTGGATGGATGGATGGATGGATGGATGTGTGGATGGATAGATGGGTGGATGGATGTGTGGATGGATGGATGGATGGATGGATGAATGGGTGGATGGATGTGTAAATAGATTGATGTGTGGGTGGGTGAGTGGTTGGATGGATGGATGGATGGATAGATGGATGGATGTGTGGATGAATGGGTGGATGGATGTGTAGATAGATGGATGTGTGGGTGGGTGAGTGGTTGGATGGATGGATGGATGGATGGATGGATGTGTGGATGAATGGGTGGATGGATGTGTAGATAGATGGATGTGTGGGTGGGTGAGTGGTTGGATGGATGTGTGGATGGATGAATGGATGTGTGGGTGGGTGGGTGGATGCGTGAGTGGGTAGGTGGATGGATGACTAGATAATTTGGTGCTTGGATAGATGGGTACTGCCTCGGCCCGCGAGGCAATCAACGGGGTCCGCCGAGACACCTGTAACGGATGAAAGGGATGGGACAGGAGGCGCGAAAGAATGGCAGCAAGACAGGATTCTGATCAAGCTGCAAAGTTTATTAAAACACGAAGGGGTTATATAGGCAAGGGATAGGGGAAGTATGCCCGATAGGTTGCTTTCAGGCGTGCTCTTGT